>VUQS01038875.1:0-10294 GCA_015108495.1 Heterochromis multidens | reverse complement strand
AATCTAAACCAAATCAATATTTGGTGTGACCACCCTTTGCCTTCAAAACAGCATCAATTCTTCTAGGTACACTTGCACACAATCTTTGAAGGAACCCGGCTGGTAGGTTCTTCCAAACATCCTGGAGAACTAACCACAGATCTTCTGTGGATGTAGGCTTCCTCACATCCTTCTGTCTCTTCATGTAATCCCAGACACACTCGATGATGTTGAGATCAGGGCTCTGTGGGGGCCATACCATCACTTCCAGGACTTCTTGTTCTTCTTTACGCTGAAGATAGTTCTTAATGACTTTGGCTGTATGTTTGGGGTCGTTGTCCTGCATTTTGTGAATTGATAGAAATACCCAATCATTATTTATATTTCTGAAAGCATTCTTTGTTTACAGCATTTTTTCACACCTGCCTAAAACGTTTGCACAGTACTGTATATATATAATTATTATTAATATTATTATTTTAATTTTTTTTTTTAAATCCACAGGAATGGAGATGGTTTCGTTGATCGGGAGGAATTTGGAGAAATCCTTCATATGACCGGAGAACCAGTGACAGAGGAAGATATTGATGAGATGTTCGGGGAATCTGACACAAACAAAGATGGAAAGATTGATTTTGATGGTAAGATTAAGCATGTATTTAAAGGAACAGTTAGTCATTTTTTGAAGTTATTTAAAAGAAAAAAGAATATTTTACCCATAAAAATACATTGATTGGTGTGTAATTATATCTTCCAACAAACTGATGCATTTTCATATACTTAGGATTAAGCCATTAAAATTACATAGGCGCACCATATTGTCCCTCCATCTTGAATACAGTAGCTGAGATGGACATCGCCATTCCACCTAATCGCATTTTAAGTATGTGGCTAGAGACCGGCTACATACTACACCTTATAAGTTACTTTTAATTTACAGATCACAAACAGCTCTTTTAGACTATACATGACCATTTAACATTTGTACATGTATACTTTCATCATCTCTTTCTCATTATGTCTTTCTCCTCCTCCTATTCATCTGCCCCCTCTACCACTGCTCTTTCTCCTCCCTCATCTCCACCTCATCCTCTTCCTCCTCACCTCAAGCCTCATCTCCTGAACTGAAGTCAGGGTTCTAACACATGAAATCGTCCAGAAACATGCTTATTTATTCCATATATTGTGAGCAGATTAGAAATGCGACTCTCCAGTTTAAAGCACGTATTTGTGTTGTTTTGGGGAGAAGCTCAGTACACCTTCCCAATCTGCTGTTTAACAGGAAACTGCAACCAGTTTGCTTAGCTTAGCATAAACAAAACCAAAGGTTGACTTTATGTTATCCTTCCTGGCAACCAGACAGTGATGCCAGGAAGGGCAAAAAAATAGACTGGCACATGAGTCTCTGTACAACTGAAAACTGTAAAGGTGAACTGTAAATTATTACATTTTGGTGTTGATATGGAAAACCAGACTAAGCTAAGGTGCCAGCCTGTAAACTTTGCACAGAACTCATAGACTGTATATAAAAGATGGACGTAGCCACAATGACTTCACTAATTGCTTTCTAGACTCCATATTTTGAAGAGCTAGGGTTAGAATTTTGCCTATCATCATGCTGGTTTTTGTGGAGCCAGCTGTTACCATATTTACAACAAAAAGTGTAACACTAGCGAACTTGGTTAGCAAGCTACATTCATAATGCACAGGCACAGATACCTACTAATTAGTGCTACGTACAAATTAATAAAATAGCAGAATTTCAGTCACCAAAACTGGAGCACACAGGCTTGTACCTCACAGCAGGACATATTAATTGTGAGATAATTGGATTAAAATGCTCTAAAAAAAACACCAACACTTTAAATACAGCATGAGGCCAAGTTCAGTAACTAGAATCAGCAGAGGTGAGGCCTAGCATACAGCTATCATCTACAGCCCCCTGTGGCTATTGATGACTATTTGGTAATTTAACTTTGTATTTTCCTTTACATTTTTAATAATACTACGTTTTTACTAAAATAAGAAATTTATTTATTCCATATTTTGGAGATTCTTTTGCTACAGCAATTGAAATAATAATAGTAATAATAATAAGGAGAAGAACAAGAAGAACAAGAAGAATTTTTTTTAATAATAATAATATGCAATACATAGACAAATTTAGAATAATACATTACCTGGCAGATGCCTCTCTGCCAGACACATATATTGTATTATAGAGGGTGATAGCATGTGGTATGTAAGACTTCCTGTCCTTTAGGCTGCAGAGCTGAATCAGGTAGAGAAGTTAGAGAAGGATAAAAGTATGTTCAGTGACCTTCTCTCCAACACAGCTTCAAGTGTCCAGTTTGCAAAACTGAAAAAAACAAATTTTTAGTCTTTTAGTTATTTTTAATGCCAACAAAAGGAAACATTTATGAAGCAAAGGAAAAAATATTACCACGTTTTGGCCTACTTTGAAACTGTGTATCTAAAAAGCTATTCAGGCCACTTTAAGTCAGCTGAAGACCATGTATGTTTCATTATACTACCTCTGTTTATGCAAACTAATCAAATTAAAAGTAGCCTACTTTAATGATAAATAAAATATTAGCAATCTAACCTAATATCATTAAGAATAATTAAAGTAAAAATGAGACAGTTGCAGTTCTAATTCTGGCTGAACTCCAGCCAGACATCAAGCACACAGGTAAACCAGCAGCACTGGTGGTGAAGCAAACAAATCTGTCCGCACATTGTTGAATTTGGATTTAGAATTCATGACTAGGAGACTCAAGACTAGCCAGTTATGTATTTACATCCATGTTAACCACCGCTACTGAGGTTTAACAAAATAAGATGATAAAGCAACAGGTGATATGTAGGCTATGATGTACATTTTAGTTAATAAAATATTAAACTTTGTTTATTATGTAAAGAATTACTTAAAGCAATAATAAATAAAACTGAAATTGTTAAATAAAATAAAATAAAATAAGCATACTTATCATATAAACATGTCTTTGCTATCAACTGGGGTCAGAATGGAGGGTCAACCAAAAATTTTGAATTCAAATTCATTTCAGTCATAGAGTTAAATTTCATACCTTGCTGTGTTGTCAAAATGATTAATTTTACCTTTTTTTTTTTTTAAATTAACCTCTAAAGTATTTTCTCACAAAATATAAATCTTACATACTGCCACAGACATATGGATAGTAAATATGTCCCCAGACAATAAATTTTAAAATGTATCTCATGTACAGGCTTTATCTACACACTGTGTGGTGTGTTTGACAGACTCATGGATGAGTGTTGGCCTGGTTGACTAATTTGGCCTCTGATTCTCTCTCTAGAATTTCTGAAGATGATGGAGAACGTCCAGTAATGACACCAGCTCTACATTCCTTGGTGATCCATCCTCAGAGAGAAAATGAAGCATGTGTGTGATGGAAATCTGCTCAGAACAAACTCTAAATTCTAGGAGCCCGTCCACAAATATGAATAGGATGTACTTTCTGAAACGTCAAAATGGATACAAGTCAAACACCTTCATCCGCACCACAACCCACCCGCTTCCCCTTCTCACATGAAACCCGGGAACTTGTTGAGGATGTCTATAAATATCCATCCAAACCTTTTAAGACGAAGGCACTTCCCTGGACGCCTCCTTGTGCCGACTACCCAGCTGTCCCCTTGGCAGCTGCTGTTGCTCCAGAAATGCTACACCACCAAGCTGCCCCCGCCCTCCACCATCACACATCGCATATCTTCTCAACCCTGATCTTTACTTTCTAAATAAATCAACTTTCTTCTCCCACTTATTGGTCATCCTTCTAAATAATTCTGCCATGCATGCCCAACATGTCTTATATTGTTAGATTTTTGTCTCTTGTGGCCGTTCTGGGACTTTGAGATTACCTCTGTCTGTCTGGCCACATGATTCTCAGATGCATGAACCTAGTTAGAGAGATCATTCAGATTACACACCATGCACTCTCCAGCCTCCCTTTGCACAAACACTACAATTGACTGCATCTTCCTATTCCAGTCCTAAATTCAAACTAGCCCCTATGCTGAACTCTTGAAATACCTATTTGCATAGCCTCCCTATTTTTTCAACAAAAAAGTAGTGTCATAGTTGAGAAAATATCTGTTACAAATAAATCTCTTCCAATTTTCTCTTCACCTAAGCCTGTTACTGCCTGTAGTCTGTTCATGAAGCAGTCTTCCAGCACAGAAATCAATAACCCTCAGATTACAGCCCCAGCGTGAGATGCAAACCCGAGAATCAAAGGCTTGAGATGGGCATTCACAGAGCGGTTGAGTTAAATCTCCCCTTGGAAGGTGCAGCTCTCCCTCTGAGTATATAGTCTGCAAGCCCCCCCACCACCACCTCTCAAAAGCACCTCCCACCCCTTTCTTCAGGTCTGCTCCTCTTCTCAGGATCCTGTCCTCCCTTCTTGTCTCTTACCTCAGGCCCCTCCCTTGGGAACTGCACACCATATAAGGAGCAGCAGGTTGTGTTTAATAAGTTAAGTAGCACCAGGATGTATCCCCCTTGGTCTGAAATCTGCCCGCTATTCAGGGCACCTCTAAGGAGGGGTTAGAGGTCTGGTCCCACAGCATTTTCCTCCTGGTTTTGAGTTTCCTATCCAGATTGAATCTCCATCATCACAAAACCCATAGCCTACTTACAAATCTTTGGCTCCCCCTTGTTGTTTTCTGTCTTGTATTTACAAGGCCTAAATAGAAATCAAGAAATCAACAGTACACTGACATGCATGCACTGATCTGAGCAGTGTGCCAGATTTGTGTTTTTATTTAAAAAAAGAAAGAAAAAATGGGGGGGGGGCATCTTGTTTTAGGAGCTCACTACTGAAAGTTGCAATAGGGCCATTCCTAGGAAGTATGGGGCTTTATATTTTATTTTATAGAGCTAAAACTTATATATTTCACTTTTTTCTTTCTTTCTTTCTTTCTGGTTTCCCAAAGTGAATTATTTTAAAGTAAGCCAGGGTTCCTTCTCATATACAACCTCTGAGGAGAATCTCAGTGTGATGCGTTTATGTATTTTCCCCACAAACTTTGCATCTCCTCTCATCTCAGAACTTGTGCTTTGATTCTTTTGCATACTTAAAACTGCAACTTCAAGAAAGTAGAGCGTTCCTCTCCAAAGTGTGATTGGCTTGCCCTGGCCCCAGAACCCTAAAAGTTCAGGATACTAAATCTGGAGGCCTGTGAGAGGCAGGGGGCGGGACCTGGTTGTCCCGTTTAAAGTGTCTCTGAACCATCACTTGACGTCTAGTCTCTCTGTTGGGGTGCACACGGATTGACCACTCCTTTGGGCTTTTCTTTTATCCTTGGATATTTGGGGGGGAAAAGCTAATCCACAAACATGGTAAGACCAATCAATTGTGCAAATGACCAGTTCAACTATCAGGTGATTTCATTAGGGAGTGAGTAATAAAGGCATGTGAATGCGTAAAAATCATTCGCTGAGTTTCTGAGAAGCATATTTCCTTCTGGTGGTGTTGTTCAGATATGCATCTTATGGCTTCCCCTTAAATAGTTTGGTTTTTTTTGGTTTTTTTTTTTTTTTGTAATTCAGGATTTAAACACAGCTTTTTTATGTTGTTGTTGGTTCTGAGTTAAATTTATATTAAATATGCTCAAATTAATATTTTAGCCAGTTATTCTGTTGTAAATAGGCTGCTTTTAATCCTTGTGGGAAGTTAACACTAGGTGTTGATGGGGGACAGGATGGGTGTCAGCTGGGAAGGTGCTGATTCTGCTTAGGCAACAAATTCCTCGGGATTGGATGTCTGCAGGCCATATACAGCGAAGCTAATGTGTTGAGCCTGAAATAGCCGGACTAATTTTCATCAAGCTCAAGAATCCTTTGGAGATGCAGCCATGTTATCCTGCAACACATGACTTATGATAGCACGTTTCAGTATCATTATTAAAAACACTAATCACACTGTGGCGTAAAAATTACAGTCACAAGTTTAAAATATTAGTCCCATTTCTTTGAATTGTATACTGATACGGATATCATTGTAGTTTAGGTTTAAAAACAAACAAACAAACAAAAAACGCTTTTTAAAAAAATATTCTTTTTAAGGTGTATCAAACGAGCAGACAGTATGACGAGGAAATTCTTTTGCCACCGTGCTTGGCTAAATCAAGCAAGTTTAATTGGAACAATAACTTGAGCCTTAATGAAGTGTGTATTGAGTGAAGTGATACACTGGCCCCTGTTTTCTTTCAGACTGACGCGCAACAAGAGGCCCGCTCCTACCTGAGCGAGGAAATGCTGGCTGGTGAGTACAGTAACCAGTTACTTAGCCTAAATAATACCATTCCTCTGAGGGATGAAATTATAAGCCTAATAGATGTTTTGAATTAAACCACCCTTAAATGCAATCACGTAATAAGTCATGCAGTTCTACTTCAGATCATTTTTTCTGCCTGCGAGAACTCCTAAAGAGAACGCAGACGCTTTTAGAGTCACTGCGTGAAATCAGGCACAGCAAACTGATTCTAAAGAAAAGCCTGACAATCATAATGAGAGTTATTCGCACAGAAGCGGATTTCGCTGTTTTTCAGTCGAAAAAGACAAGCTGGGGTGTGATTTTACAGGATGATTGTCCTATTGCGACCGTTACTGCTCAACAGAAATAAGTACAATAGGGCATAAGTGGACAATACAGGCAAATTAGACCAGCTTTGGACAAAGAGACGCATTCATTCAACTCTCGTTTCTCCAGAGTTCAAGGCCGCCTTTGACATGTTCGACACCGATGGTGGCGGTGATATCAGCACCAAGGAGTTGGGTACCGTGATGAGGATGCTGGGCCAGAACCCGACAAGAGAGGAGTTGGATGAGATCATCGAGGAGGTCGATGAGGACGGTGAGGGACCGGAAATGCAGTTTATCGCTGATGGCGACACAGAAGACCAGCTGTGCGCCATAAGAATAGAATAAAATAGAATAGAATAGAATAGAATAGAACAGCCCTTTATTGTCATTGTACAAGTACAACGAAATTGTGGGTGCTCTACCCAACTACTGTACAGAAATAACAACAGAATAAATAACAAGACAACAGAATAAATAAACAAGACAACAGAATAAATAAACAAGTCAAGGGAAATATATACAAAGTAAGAGAAATATATATACAAGGTAAGAGAATAAATACAAGGAAGGAAGAGAATATATACAAAAAGGCACACAGTGAAAGGCACACATTTAGTGCAAGGACTTGGTCCGAGTATAAGTGTTTTTACACACAGGAAAAAGTGACTCGGGCACTTTATAGATGATCAGTAATAGGGCACAGAGATGGTGGTGATTCTAAACACCCCACCAACATGACATTTTCACTGCACTAACAATTTCTGGTTTGCTCTGGTTTAAATAACTAGATTGTACACATAAATTGTGATTGGGCTCCCGGTGTTTCCATGCGTAAAACGGTCAACAAAGATTAACATGATAATGGGCCGATCTGATGCTTATCGATTATGTGGCTCCATTAAACCCTCAGGTAGCGGCACCATCGACTTCGAGGAGTTCTTGGTCATGATGGTGAGACTGATGAAGGAGGACCAGGCCGGAAAGAGCGAGGAAGAGTTGGCAGAATGCTTCCGTGTGTTCGACAAGTACGCTCGCGCTCACACTATTTAAACTAAACTGTAGATTTCTTTTTTTAATCTCAGTATTTTTGCCCACATCACCGTTAGTCTGGCTTTACATTCACACACCTTTTGTTGTCTTGCGCGTAGGAACGCCGACGGTTACATCGACAGAGAAGAGTTTTCCCTCATCATCCGCAGCACCGGCGAGCCCATCTCAGAGGAGGAGATTGATGAGCTGATGAAGGATGGAGACAAGAACAACGACGGCATGCTGGACTTTGACGGTATGTGTATAATGACAATGACAAACCTGTTAGGCCACTTAAAGAACGTTAAGATATCTCTGTGAAGGAGTTAAGAGAGCGCATGAGGCAAGTATACTGTTTATTAAGATTCTGTAACTTCCCTAGAGTACCAGTATGCCATATTTATCTGGTTCTATGACAAATCAGGTTTTATGTTGAGATTTTAGTGACTAATGTTGCCTACAAGGCTGTACTGTACAGTTTCTGCACTCCAGTCATCTTCAAATCAAATTAACCTACTAGTTCTCACTTTAGCTGAACTACCCATTCCTTTACAGTTTGTTGAAGTAATTAAATAAATGATTATCACTGTATGTAAAATTGTCCATCTTAGTGATGCTGTCCAATTTCTTTTTTCTTTACCAGAATTCCTCAAGATGATGGAGAATGTGCAGTAGAACAAGAAAGACTCATGGACATTCCTCCACCCTCCTGTGAACCCCCATTCTGACCCACTCAAACCCCCTACCACACTCCCTCCTTCTCCCTCTTGTCCACCTGGTTCACTGCCTCTCTTCTCCATCCTTATAGAAATCCTCAACAGACAGCTAGAGCACCCAGTGAGGGTCGCTGGCTGGGCAACACCTTTCCCAGGCTCGCTTGTAAATGCAGACATCCCCTAGATGCCATGCTGACACCCAGCCCTGTAACAGGACAGCAAGGCCGCAATGGGGTTATTCACTGCACACAGCTTTTGCAGTATGCATGGGATGACGTGTCATCAGTGACCCCTCCCCCTCTCTGCTGGTAAAGCTCTGATCTAGATGTAGTCTAGATAGATGGGCAGCCTGTTACCTGCTGCTTAGACCAAGTAACTCAACCACTTCACTGTACAAAGAAGTAATTTGCTTGAAATTAATAAATGAACTAACACATGCTCACTTGTAGTTGGTCTGTCATATTTATGGTCTGTGTAATAATTTTGTTTTGAGGAATATTAATAAAATCTGTTTCTTTTCCTCTTTTTGTCCATCTTGTTTCAAGCACAGCCAGTTTTGCATTTACCACTGAACTTTCAGACTCTTCAAGTAACCCAAAGCCTCGACTGAGGTCAGCACTATTTGCACATGACAGACAGCCACAAAACTTCAATTCATTAAAGGTGTGGGCACAGACGAGGTTTGTATCATGACTAGTATTCCTGGCTGTGATGATAAGGTTTAATTAAGGGTTGCAAACTGTTTGTTTTCAAAAATATTTACAACACTTTTCTGAAAAGGCTGGAACACTGTGAAAAATGACATGTTCAGCATTTTGTTTTTGAATGCCAGGAACTTGTTCCTAAAAAGTAATGGCTGGAACATGTTTCCCATCGTGTTTAACAACCCTCTTAAGTGTTTGGGAGTTGAGGAGACCAGCTGCTGTAGTTTTAAAAGGCAAATGGTTGGTTTTTTTCATTCGTGCTTGACATGGGATTTCAGCTGCTCAGCAGTTTGTGGTTCCATTTATTGTGCATTTGATCATACAACCTGTGCACTAACAATCGACTTCAACAGGATTATAACTTTTACTTAAGTCTAAATACTTTTTTTCCACTTTGTAAAACAATTAAACAACATAAAATCATGTTTAAATTCTTGTGCAGCTCCACTTCCTTATAATAGATGTGTAATAGGACACAGGGCTGTACGAGCCTGATAATCGTGTTTTCGACCTCAGTATTATGATTCCAGTGGGTGAAAGGACTAGGCTGCAGGCAGGCCAGTTAAGCGCCACAGAGCCATGCGGTTTTAATTCACAGTAGTTAAGCACTGCCTTACTGAAATAAGCAAGGCCTTCCTTGACACTGTCTGAATGGCAGCACGTTGCACCAAAACCTTTATACACTGCTCAAAAAAATTAAGGGAACACTTTTTAATCAGAGTACAGCATCAAGTCAGTTAAACTTGTAGGATATTGACCTGGTCAGTTAAGTATCAGAGGGGGTTGTTAATCAGTTTCAGCTGCTTTGGTGTTAATGAAATTAACAACAGGTGCACTAGAGGGGCAACAATGAGACAACCCCCAAAACAGGAATGTTTTACAGGTGGAGGACACTGACATTTTTTCACTCCTCATCTTTTCTGACTGTTTTTTCACTAGTTTTGCATTCGGCTAGGGTCAGTGTCACCACTGGTAGAATGAGGTGATACCTGGACCCTACAGAGGTTGTACAGGTAGTCCAACTCCTCCAGGATGGCACATCAATCGTGTGTCATTGCCAGAAGATTTGCTGTGTCTCCCAGCACAGTCTCAAGAGCATGGAGGAGATTCCAGGAGACAGGCAGGTACTCTAGGAGAGCTGGACAGGGCTGTAGAAGGTCCTCAACCCATCAGCAGGACCGGTATCTGCTTCTTTGTGCAAGGAGGAACAGGATGAGCACTGCCAGAGCTACAAAATG
>VUQS01038862.1:0-10436 GCA_015108495.1 Heterochromis multidens | reverse complement strand
AAAATGTGGTTAATCACAGTTAATTCACGACTTAACATGATTTAACTTTTTCACATAGGGCAAGGTGGGTTTGGATAATTTTTTCCCTTAATAAATGAAATCATCATTTTAAACCTGCATTTTGTATTTACTCAGATTCTCTTTGTCTAATTTTAAAATTTAATTGATGATCTGAAACCTTGTGTGACAAATATGCAAAACAAAAAAAAAAATTCAGGAAGGGGGCAAATATTTTATCACAGCACTGTAACTAGTTATACCCAATCTTGATTTCGAAAGTGGGATTAACAATCCAGAGTAACCAGTTTAGCAAACTGGAAAACTTTGTGGTCCCTGTGCTATCTGCATTGTTGTCATTGTATTTTTGTTTTTGTAGCACATTTCCAAAAAGGATAATCAAAAACAATTATAATATTGCTCTGTTATTATTGCTTATACCTTTTATATTGGACTATATATATTATACTGGACTGGGTCTTTGTACTGTAGTAATTGTGATTGGAGTTTATTTCCTTTTGAGTACTACTATAAATAAAATTGTCCGTGCTCTACAAGAAGTTGATTTCACTCATTAAGTTCCTTGTTCACAGGGCAGCTTTGTAACAAAATGAGTATGCACATTACATAATTTCACTTCAGGCTGATGGAAAAACCACCTCCATGTCACATGGAAAGTGGTGCTATACTTTCCCATCATAATAATCTCGCTAATATATTTTAATGTAAAGCTGCAATGATGCAATGTTCTCACAAGAACCACACATTTCTGTGAGAGACTCAGACATGTTGCTTTTAATGTGTGACACTATGCAGGACATGGACTAGGACTTAAAATGCTGTGCAGTCTCACATAAAGCGGGACAGTTGGTCATCCTGCAAGTTGGTGAGTTTATGAGTTACTGAAGATGCGCCTCCATGTGGGGGGCAAGCAAAAGTGGTAGACAGTCATGTAGTAAACTGGAACCCCAGACAATGTAAGAACACAACTACACCCTGTGTTCCAGGGGTCTGAGTAAAGAGAGAGACCCACAATTAAGAAAGACACTGCTGTAAAGGTGACTGCGATGACCAACGGCACCTAACCACAATACAACAGACAAACGAAAAAAACAAACAAACAAAATAAATAAATAAGTTGATCAGTTTAATGTATAGTAAGACAAAGGCTTTGCAGTTTAGCACAATATGCTAACCTTGAAAGGTCTAGGATGGAGAGGGAAACGATATCGATGGATGAGCATCCCTAAGGTTGTCAAGGCAATGAAGAGCCAACAAGAAAAGGAGGTAAGGCTGACAAGCCGGGAAATATCCTCACTGATTAACATGATCACCATCAATGGGTACTGGAGACACATAGACAACAAAATTATAACAAAATACCACTATTCAATGTAACACTCAGTGATTAAATACAGAATAATTAAAAAAAAGATTATAAATTTTTACATTACTACAACAAATTATTTTAACAATGTAATTTTTTTCTTTGACCAAAATAAGACAATTACCAGCTAGACAGCTGTTAGCACAAACAGCAAAGTTACCACCAATTACACAATTTGATGTTTTAATACAAGCCATCAACCAAAAAAATGTTCATTGTTTTAATACAGAAAGGATATATTCTACATGTGAATATCCATTTAGTATCAAATTCCTTTTCCAGAATTTAGTTTCTGTCTTATTTGAGATCCTCTGTGGAAAGCTAAAGCTCTCCCCTGACACCCATAAAAATGATCCTAGCATTCAAGGTGAATTGAATATACAGTTTAAATATTGATTATAATACAATTTAAGTAGCACTTAATAATTTGGCCCACAACTTAGGGTGTAATTTCCCTAGAATTAAATGGAATTTCAATGCATTTTATCTGAAATTATAATGTAATTATATTTACCAACAAATACTTACTGGTAGATCCTGTTAGAATTACATCCTAAGTTGCGGTCTGTATTATGAAATGTTACCGCAATTTATTTTAAGAATTCTTTGGTCAACACCTTGTCTTGTGTACTTTATTTTCAGAGCATTTTACTATTTATTTATGCAGATTACTGGTTTATAATGTGTGGAAAGTCCTTTACCATTAACAGCACAGCAGGTAAAGGTGTGTGTCTGTGGATATGGATTGTGGAAAAAATCGGTGGCCAGTAGCCCTCTCTGGCTCCAACAAACAGCATCCTGCAGGACAGAGCTCTCACGTGAATTCAAAGCCACAGAAAGAATGGCAATAATAACTTTTATGACTTCAGAATACCTTGGTGACACAAAGATGCCACCATTAAGTGCTCCAAGGCAAGACAAGGCCACAAGTATTGGAATTACAGAATTCAATCCCTGAAGAGCACGGGTGGCAAATGTCTGCAGAGGGACAGAAAGCGCATCAGACAAATTCCGTAGATGCATCCCACTGATTTTTTCTTTTCAAGACAGTACAGAATGCAATATACCACAGCCACAGCATCAGACAGCAGCAGCTCACTGGGAGCCAACATAGTGCAATAGGCCACATTAACAAGCACATATAAGACTGTCACAGTCACCATAGAGAAGATTATTGCCTTTGGGATGTTCCTGTTAAGACAGGATACAGACAGAGTGACATAACAGCAGAAGGCAACTTGGTCTGAGCAAAAATTGAGCAGCTGTCACATGCAAAATACCTGCTTGGATTTCTGACCTCTTCTGTGATAAAGTTCAGATAAAACCTAAAGGAAAAAGGAAAGACACAGGCATCGGATTGCAATTTGTTGATGTTTGTAACATTATGTCTTAATGAATTGTACAAATCTAAGCAAAACAGTTCCATATATAGTAAGGTAAAAGCACATGTTAAAATCCTTTGAATCTGTACCAGTGCTCATAATATAATTTGTTTGCTTACCATCCACTGTAGGCATATAGGCCATCATATAGGGCCAGCGGCAACCTATCTAATGTTAATGAATCAAACTCAAAACCATTCTGGAAATTTTCTGTCTTTCCTGCAAAGAGGATGAGACTGAAAGAGAGACTGATTACCAAACTGAATGCATTATTATTATTATTATTATTATTATTATTATTATTATTAGTAGTAGTAGTAGTAGTAGTAGTAGTACAAACCCAATTCTGAAAAAGTTGGGACACTGTGTGAAATGTAAATAAAAAGAGAATGCAATGATTTACAAATCTCAAAAACCTATACTTTATTCTTTTTTTATTTATTTTTTTTTATTTTATATAGAACACTGAAAACATATCAAATGTTCAAAGTGAAAAAATGTACAGGACTGGCACAGGGTGTTTACCACTGTGTAGCATCCCCTCTTCTTTAAACAACAGTCTGTAAATGTCTGGGAACTGAGGAGACCAGTTTCTGGACTTTTGGAAAAGGAATGTGTTCCCATACTTGTCTGATATAGGATTCTAGCTGCTCAACAGTCCTGGGTCTTCTTTATCGTATTTTTTCTTTCATGATGTGCCAGATTTTTTCAGTTGGGGAAAGGTTTAGCACCTGGACTCTTCTGCTACGAAGCCATGCTGTGTAATAGATACTGTATGTGGTTTAGTATTGTCTTTCTGAAATATTAAAAGTCTTCCCTCAAAAAGACGTTGTCTGGATGGGAGCATATGTTACTCTAAAACCTGTATATATCTTTTAGCATTGATAGTGCCTTTCCAGATGTGCAAGCTGCCAATTCTATACCACTGTTTTTAATGCAGTGCCATCTGAGGGCCCAAAGAACATGAGCATGCAGTACTGATTTTCAGCCTTGTCCCTTGCGTGCAGAGATTTCTCCAGATTCTCTGAATCGTTTGATGATATCATATAGATGATGAGCTATTCAAAGTCTTTGCAATTTTACATTGAAGAACAATATTCTGAAATGTGTAGATGCAGTTTTTGCAGACTAGTGAGCCTCTGCCCATCTTTACTTTGGAGAAACTCTGCCTCTCTAAATGCTCTTTTTATACCCAATCATGTTTCTGACCTGTTCCTCCAGCTGTTACTTTTTAGTGCCACTTACTTTTCCAGTCCTGCCAGATGCCCTTCTTGGTGAAACCCCAAAAAGATCTGTGTCTCCTCTCAGGCTCAAACCAGAGATCTTTTGCTTGTTAATTGAATGTGTAAACCACTAAACTACGGAACGACAATCAGTGGAGTCTTATAAGTCTTATAAGATACTTAATATATTTAAAATTTAGTTTTACCTTGATATCTCAATTTAAAAATAAATAAATTAACCTTTAAATGACAAAGCATTTTTTAAAATTAATATTTCATCCAAGTGACAACCTACAAAGCAAAGCAAATTAAATGCCTTAAACTGCAGTTCCTTGAAACACCACTTGAGGCTGGCTCCAAGAGTCAGTCCTCACAGACTACCACTTAAAATGCCCAACTTCAGAGATTAAAAAAAATATATATATCTGCTATTTAGCAGTAATTAGCAAGTATCTACATTTATGGATGGAGTTTGATAACCAAGCTTGCAGCCATTATTTGATAATTTAGCACTCCACCCACTCTTCTAAATAGACACTTCAAAATGTGGAGTTCACAAAACAATGAGTGATCCCTACGTTGTCATCTTTTATTTACAGTCTACTGAATTTTAAGCTTGACACATGAATACATAAGTTTTTTAAGGCATGGAAACAAGAGTTTTGACCATGAATGCAGAGATGTAGTACACTTAATCTTGATCTTACCAAACAAGGAGAGGACCCCGCACAGTGTCCACACTAGAAGTGACAGCCCCACGCTGCCACTGTTCATTAGGACTCCCTTCGGTGCAATGAAGATCCCACTGCCTACCACTGTTCCAATGATGAAAGCTACAGCAGGCAGCAGCCCAAGCTCCCTCCAAAGGTGCACCAACTCCTCATCTGTCTTCTTCTTGTTATCTTTCTCTTTATTCACCTGTGTGTCCTCCATTTTTCTGTGGTTGCAGGTCACAAAGTAAATGAGTTTGAAGCTATGATAGGAAGAAACAACACCATCTACAACATGCTCAAAAAAGGCCTAACCCCTAACACCTAATCCTTATCCTGTATGTTTTTCTTTGCCCATTGGCTTTTACTCCACTGACTAGGGAACAAAGCCAGGACTCTTCTAAACTTCAGCAATTAAGTATAACAGCTTTAAGGCTTGACACGTTCATGTATAGCTTTTCAGAGACATTTTAGGCTCAGAGGGAAAAGAGTTAGGATATTGTAGAAACAGCTTCATAGACTGCAGGATAGCTACTTTCAATAAAGTTTACACAGACAGGCATTCTTCCCTCTAAAGCTCAGTTTCACATAGTTTACGTGTTCTGATATTGAATTTATTTAGTACATTAACTCTCTCAGCTTTCATACACACTAGTGCAGTGGCATGGAAAGTGCATAGCTTCAATTTTCACATGTCACACCAATGCTGTCTTTGCTCACTACCTGTCCTACTGACAAAATATGGCTTCACTGTGACTTGGTCCTTTCCCCAAAATGAAATTTGAATTCTATTTGAATTGAATTGTAGGGTGGATGTTTTGACAAAGTGGAGAACATCCATAGTATTCAGGGTATACTGACTGAGAATAAAAACTACCTTTAACCTGACATTTTCTTTCATCGGTAGTCCCATTACAAGTACCACTAGGGGAAAACAGTTATTAAGGCAGTCTTAGATTCTAATCCACATAAACTGTATATTTTCAGCTACGAATGCAGTTAGATCCAGACTTTTTTTGACAACGACACAGTTCTTGTAGTTTTGCCTCTGTACACCACCACAGTGGATTTTAAATCAAACAATCAAGATGTGATTGAAGAGCAGACTTTCAGCTTTAATTTAAGGGGATTTACAGATATTTTACATTAACTATTTAGGAATTACAGACATTTATATACACAGTTCCCCATTTTTAGAGGCTCAAAATTAATTGGACATTTCTTTTTGACTGCCTGAAGTTTAGATCCCATGGACCTTACCAAATTTTTCCTTCCTTGAGATGCTCTGTCAGGCTTTTACTGCCGTTGCCTTCAGTTGCACCTTGTTTGTGGGGCTTTCTGTATTCAGTTTTGCATTCAGTAATTGAAAAACATGCTCTCTGGTTGAGATCAGGTGACTGAATTGGCCATTTAAAAAATACCCCATTTTGTTTCCTTTACTTTGGCATATGATTTGGGTCATTATCCATTTGCACTGTGCCTGATCAGTTTTGCAGCATGTGACTGAATCTGAGGAGAGTATAGCCCAGTACACTTCAGAATTCATACTGCTGCTTCTATCAGCAGTCACATCGTCAATAAACACTAGTGACCCGGTTCCATTGGTAGCCCTACATGCCCATGCCATAACATTGTCTCCACTATCTTTAAGAGATAATGTGGTGTATTTCGGATCACAAGCTGTTTTTGTCCTTCTACATACATTTCTCTTGTCAGCATTCAGTACAAGTTAATCTTGATTTCATCTGTCCAAATAATTTATTTTCTGAAATGTGCACTGAACTGGGCTATTTTCGATGTTTACTGGCAAAATTTAATCTGGCCTTTCTGTTCTTAAGTGTAACCTGTGCTTTGCATCTTTTTGTAAACTCCCTGTATTTCCATCCATGAAGGAGTCTCTTGATTGTAGACCCTGACAATGATATGCCTACCTCCTTGACAGTGTTCTGGATTTGGTTAGGTTTTGTTAAGTTGTTACTTTGAACCCTTAAATTATGGGCCTTACTGTAAAATGTAGTGACTACTTTGTCACAACCTCCAATAGTTCTTCCAAAACACAGATGTAATACACTTTTTGATCTCTCTCCTAGTAGCCCTCTCTCCCACTGACAAAGTTATTCATGAGCATTTTGATGTTATTCTCTGTTGTGGTGACTGGAGGATATTCTGGCATTCTGTCAGGGCAAGCAAGGCAAGCAGTGCTTGTCTAGTGAAATCTAAAAATAGACATCAATTAAAACATATCAAAGTAATTATTATACAGAATTATTATTATTATTATATATATTACAGAGCTGCTGAAATCTGTATGGGGTTCTCATGGGTCAAGCTGAGAGGCATTTTTTTCTGGTTGTTTGCGCATGCACATTGTGGATGAACCTCTGGTCTTTGACAGGAGAATGATGGAAGACTAGGGTATTAGATAAGCTGCCGCTGGTTCTGCTTTCACTGCTCTGAGATCAGTTACCATCTGTGCTTTGTGCAGAAACAAAGCTAGCATTACCAAGTGAACGAGCACTCTCATTTATCATCATAACAAATGAGCTTTTTCTTAGTAACCACCTTGGCCAACATGTGTGATGTATGAAACTTTTAATAACTTCTTTAGCATGTTAGCCTTGCTGTAAAAGTCACTGCATGCCATTGGATATTTACAGAATGTGTGAATATGAGTTATAAAAAGAGTACAGCTAGACTTTATCTCATGTTTCTTTGTCAAGTTAAATAAATCTTGCTGAAGACTGTTTGACCAGTCTGGGAGTAAATTGTTTATAATGGGAAGTTATATTAGTGTAAAACTAAACAATATGGTTTATATCCAACTCTGTAGACTATATTTTCAAGTATTAACATTATAAACTATCCACTTGAAAGACTGCTGAACTACTCTAAAGCATTCTAAAACTGTATGTATTTGAGTATATTAAGGGCTACATTAAGACTTTATAAACTTTGTGATTAAAGTGTATTCCTGATAATATTTTGTAAGTGTTAAAGCCTACAATGTTAGACATGTTGTGCCAACCATGATAAATGATACAGTGTATAGATAAAAGAACAAACTGTGAACTATTGTGATTCAAGGAAAGGGAATCAAGGACAAAAGTGATAAAACAACAGCTGAATCAGTGGTAGGTTTGCACACAAAGATGGAGCTTTGAGATGTTACTGACAGGAATCAGCTAAGTTTTCACGTATGACAGTCATGTAATTTAAAATCCAGGAGTAACCACAGGAAACATCTGATCCTCATTGGATTAAGTCTCAACAGAGAACCAGCAGTTTATCTGATGTTGTTTCAACATTGTTAAAGTCAAGGTAGGATGTGATTTGTAGCCACTGAAGGCCTTTATATCTATATCTATATGTCCAAATTTCCCTTTCCAACTGAAAATGTTAAAGTGCACAAAAAATAGATAAATAAATAAAAATAGCTTAAGTGTCTTAACTGCTTTTGCCTCTTCGCATAATCCAAGATCTCGACAAAATAGTTAATTTTCATCGTAGCTGTATGACAGTGTTATTAGTCTAAAGAATGAAGGACAGATCAGATGCCTCCATGCCTGTATGTATTGATAGATAAGAACTGTAACAACTAAAATTTCTACAGGCATGTGAAAAGCAAAGTCCGCACTTACTGGTCCCATAGGAATTAAGAGGGAAAAGAACAACCAGGTGCTACTTATCATATCCACTTGTTTAACTGATCATCAGTAAGTGCGATCACCTCTATAAAAGCAGAAGATTTGGGAGTTTGCTGGTATGGAGCATTCAGGTGTTTGTTGACACAATGGCACAATCTTCCCAGGGGTGGACATCCCAGCAAGTTCACCCCAAGGTCAGCTACAAGAGCTACACCTCACACTCTACAGGTCTCAGTTATCATGTTAAATCTTAAAGTTCAACACAGCACAATTAGAAAAAGTCTGAACAAGTATTGGATTGTTTTGCAGCCACAGGACCTGGACACCTTGTAGTCATGGAGTTGACCATGAACTCCTCTGTATACCAAAGTATTCTACAGTCAAATATGAGGCCATCTGAGGTCCAACACCCAAAGCTTGGCTGAAACTGGGCCAATGGAACAATGATCCCAAGCACACCAGCAAATCTACAAAAAATGGCTGAAAAAGAAAAGAATCAATGTGTTACAATGGCCCAGTCAAAGTTCAGACCTCAACCCAACGGAAATGCTGTGGTGAGACCTTAACAGAAAGCTAAAGGTGGTTCTATGAACTACTGAATCACAAGATTGCAAAGAGTCCTGTTTTTGCAGTTTTCTTTTTCAAAGGACTCTATGTGATTCTTACAGATATTTCAACCAGTTTTCATTGTCTTTATTATCAGATAAAGACATATCTGGCCACAAGATGCTTCACGTGACCTAAATATTTTTTCTTTGATCAAACTATTTTTTGCAATGTAAAGACTCAACATCTTTTCTTTTTATTTTGCTTTTCTTTGACAAATCAAAAATGAAAAAAAAAATTTTAAACCTATTTTTCAAATTAATTTAATTTAATTTAATTTATTTATATAGTACCAAATCACAACAACAATCACCTCAATGTGCTTTATATTGTAAGGTAAAGACTCTACAATAATAGAGAGAAAACCCCAAAAATCAGATGACCCCCTTATGAGCAAGCACTTGGCGACAGTGGGAAGGAAAAACGCCCTTTTAACAGGAAGAAACCTCCGGCAGAACCAGGCTCAGGGAGGGGCAGTCATCTGCTGCGACCGCTTGCGGGCGAGGGGAGGAAAACAGGACAAAAGACACACTGTGGAAGAGAGCCAGAGATTAAGAATAACTAATGATTAAATGCAAAGTGGTGTATAAACACATAGTGAGTAAAAAGAGGTGAGTGAAGAAGAAACACTCAGTGCTTCATGGGAAGCCCCCAGCAACCTAGGCCTATTGCAGGAGGGTTCAGGTTCACCTGATCCAGCCCTAACTATAAGCTTTATCAAAAAGGAAAGTTTTAAGCCTAATCTTAAAAGTAGAGAAGGTGTCTGTCTCCCGAATCCAAACTGGGAGCTGGTTCCACAGAAGAGGGGCCTGAAAGTTGAAGGCTCTGCCTCTCATTCTACTTTTAAATACCCTAGGAACCACAAGTAAGCCAGCAGTCTGAGAGCGAAGTGCTCTATTGAGGTGATGTGAGGAGAAGGATTTTAAATTCAATTCTGGATTTAACAGGGAGCTGATGAAGAGAAGCCAATATGGGAGAAATATGCTGTTTCTTTCTAGTCCCTGTCAGTAGTCTTGCTGCAGCATTTGGATCCACTGAAGGCTTTTCAGGGAGGTTTTAGGACAACCTGATAATAATGAATTACAATAGTTGAGCTTAGAAGTAAAATATAATGAATAAAAACAAGTTTTTCAGCATCACTCTGAGACAGCTTGTTTCTAATTTTAGAGATATTGCACAGATTCAAGAAAGTAGTCCTACATATTTATTTAATATGCACATTGAAGGACATATCCTTGTCAAAAATGACTCCAAGATTTCTCACTGGAGGCCAAGGTAATGCCATCCAAAGTAAGTATCTGGTTAGATACCATGTTTTTAAGATGTTTAGGGCTGAGTACAATAACCTCAGTTTTATCTGAAATTAGAAGCAGGAAATTAGAGGTCATCCAGGTCTTTATGTCTTTAAGACATTAGTGTGTGAAGAAGACTCCCCATTTACATGGACAAATTGGAGTCTATTAGATAGATATGATTCAAACCACTGC
>VUQS01038858.1:2665-13230 GCA_015108495.1 Heterochromis multidens | reverse complement strand
GGAAGAAGGAACACGAGAAGCTCGAGAGAAACCAAGGGCTGAGAGAGGAGCTGGAGAAGATGTGGAGGGTGAAGGCAACAGTGGTCCCCGTGGTAATCGGAGCACTCGGGGCAGTAACCCCCAAACTGGGCGAGTGGCTCCAGCAGATCCCAGGAACAACATCCGAGATCTCTGTCCAGAAGAGCGCAGTCCTAGGAACAGCTAAGATACTGCACAGGACCCTCAAGCTCCCAGACCCGAGCTTGAAGGATAAAGACCGCCCGTGAGGGCGAGTGGGAGGATGGAATGCTAAGTATCATACTAAAGTAACAAAACTAAAGGAAAGACTTTCTGTACAATCTGTTACTACAGTTAACTACAAATCAAGCCAAATTCTTTCTCAGATAATTACACAAAAGTTATACCAAGGAAACAGCTAGTTAGTATCCACCTGCCACTCAAAGCAGTTACTGCCCTAATAATGCATACCTTTAAACCTAAATAAAACTTAAACTGGTGAGTTAATCTCTGCCTTCTCAATGTTTGCACTTGGGTTCACCAGCTGAGTCGAAACAATCACCTCTAGTTTAACACACTGAGTTAATTTTATTTGTCTTTATTTGTAACAATAAATAATACCTGTGCATGTATAATGTTTGATGAATCTCTGAAGGATTTTTGTTAGTTTTTGATTTAAAAAAAAAAAAAAAGCCTGATGGTGTAATCAGGGTTATCTTGGCTGGAGATTGTTACTTTTGTAACAGAAAGCCAGTGAGTTTGAAAGAGATGAGCAGGGTATATAGGGTCCAATAAAAAAAAAAAAACACAGAGATGCCTTATGAGGCCTAAAAGGATCCAGTGTTTGAACCATGCTAATGGCTGTAAGTCAGAATATCTCTGCCTCTATCACATTCATCTTGATGATATTTTTAACTACAATAAATTACCCAGCTTTGTGGAGTGCATTGAAAATCCTTGGGTGTACTGCTTTAGTTGTACATCATACTCTTGAAATACTTGGAATACGTCTGTTAGTTGTACACTTCCATGTAGTACACCATGTGCACCACAATACCAGCACAGTACATGTATTTCAACAGGGTAGTGTTGTCTTAAATTAGCTACCCCATTTTGCAGTAGCTTTTCAAACCTCTTACCTTACTTCTATTACTAAATTCTTTTACACTGAAGAAAACTGAAGACAACAGTTAAACATGTATTAACACCAAACAACACCACAACACATGTAACAGTAGTGCCCGATAAAACAGAAAAACAGATGGTGGTCTCTTCCTTTTCTCTATGTAGCCACAATGGCTACTGTGGAGAGTATGAATTGTACTGCACTCTACATTCAAGTATTTGACCAATATGAGTACACTGTCCAGGTACTTGGTCAGTGGAGGCTCTTGATAACATTTTATATGGCTCTTGAGCATCACAAGCCATACACAGTTCTGGCTGTACTATGATATAGCAGCACAGAACAAAACCAAAGGAGTATTTCCCTTTATCTCCTTAATTTTAACTCTTTTGTTTGAGCCATCAGTGCAGACTGACACTTTCAAACTCAAAACAAAGCTGGTGCAAAGGAATATAAAATCCACCTCACTAATGGTAAAAAAGTTATAAATCAGCATGAAAAACATCTTCTGAACAGACACATTACCAACAATAATGAAAAGTGCATGATGTGTGCATTTTTCTTGTGAATGTCAATCAAATCAACCAAATATTGGCTCTGTTCCCAGAGCATTTCATGTAAACTGCTTATCCATTCAAAATTGCAAGTTTAGTATGAAAATATGCAATTTGAGACACCATGTGTGAAGAGGGGCCTGAAAGCTGAAGGCTCTGCCTCCCATTCTACTTTTAAATATCCTAGGAACCACAAGTAAGCCAGCAGTCTGAGAGCGAAGTGCTCTATTGGGGTGATATTTGTGTGGTATTTGGGATACCATGTGCCACCAGAACAGCTTCAGTGCCCTACTGGCATGAGATGCTCCAAGTATCTCTGGAACCCTACTTGTGGAACTTGTGGAATTTCTTTCTTCTAAAGGTATTCACTCATTTGATATTTTGTTGATGATTGTAAAAGCACTAACAGATGCTTCATAGGGTGTTTGATTGGGGTGAGATCTCCCCAGTGCAAAATAACAAGCATTAATTCTTGGATCTTTTTGTTTTTTCTGTATCTTCTGAGGTTTAGAAGTACAGAACAGAAACAAGTTGCTTGGTATATATTATGTCTTAGATTATGAAGCTAAATATTATTCTCATCAAGAACAAAGGAAATTTGGACTAATTTTGATCTGACAAACTGTGACTTGTCAGTGTGACTTTCCAGTAACACCATGCAATGATTGCAAGATTTTTTTCTACATGGGGACTGTGTCGCTGTTCTTCCACTCTCAAAGGAGATTTGCCAGATAGTGTGAATGAAAATGACTTCCTGTAGGAGGACATTGCAGCAGAAACTGCTTTGGGAACTGATCTATTCAGACCTCTAAAGTTGAAAGCAGTCTTTGAGAGCTGTGATGCTTCATGAACTGAGTGAACTGCTCTAGGATTGGGAGTCAGTCCAGCACTGATGTGATGGTGTGGTTTCTTTGAGGATTGTGTCACAGTGATAAAGCCATTTAAAAGTAATGCACTTCTTTTCATTTTAGCGCTCAGAATCAGGTAGATGGTGTTAACTTTCTGGTCAAACTGAAACTTGCTTTACATCATCATCCCCAAATGGCATCAATAACAACTTAGAGTTTTGGCAGCATAGGCAGACAGCAGCAGACTGGAAAGTTCAATGACACTTCAATGTGCCATCACTCTCTGATGTGTTACATCAGAATACATTCATCAAATTGAGGATGGAGCCGTGATTTTGACTGCATGAAGTTATCTTTCGCTCTCATTTCTTTCTAGATGTCATGTGTTTTCATTATTACAACAGAATGTACTCCTCCAAAAACATTAGAGGTTGTTACATTTTAAATTTAAGCAAGTCTAGCAGCTGAATGAATAAGTGCATGCAAAACACAGACTGGTGTCATCACTTTTTGATGGGACAGAATACTGATAACATGTTTGATGTTAGAAGTTAAAAAGAAGTCCATATTAATCTCAATAACCATCTGTCCTAACCCTAACCAAGTAGCTTTGGTACTTAGATTTAACCAAAGAGTAAGTGAGAATGCCAGTTTCCTCTTCAAATGCTGAGTATTTTGCTCTTTTAAACAGGAAACATTATGTCTTGTTTAAGAAATCAGAGGAACGGAGGATCAGAGGAAATCTGACTTAAATGGAGGGAGGTGTTAAAACGGCTTGTTTCAGACATAGGATGAACTGAGGGACAGCACCAAGGCCCAGTATAAAATAAATAAGGATTATTTTGAACTGTGAATCATGCAAAGTTATTCAAAATTTAGTCAAATAATAAAAATACGGAGCTGGAAATGAGCATAATAACCCTTAAGGAGAGCACTTTAGAGGTTTACAAACTGTGTTTTCACTTTTACTATATTCATCTGACAAATATAATTAGCAGCTTTAGCAACACTTTTACTTTACACAGATGTTTAACACATCAAACTCAATGTCAAAGATGAAACCCAAGGTTCTGAACGTTTTTTCTTTGATCACTTAAAAAAAAAGCTATGCTAACTTGGTGTCCTTGTCATGTTTCAGATATGTGAGTTGTTTGCAGTTCCACAAAAAGGCACATTTCCCTTCTTTCTTTTGTTTTTTGGAAATTATTGCATACTCATGTAAAAAAATTATATGTTTTTCACTCCATTAAAAACGGTACCAATCTTGCATAATTCAATTAAATTAAATTAAGTTCAATTTTATTTATATAGCGCCAAATCACAACAACAGTCGCCTCAAGGTGCTTTCAGGACTGGCAGTTGTATAACATTTTGAATGATGATGGACAGTTAAAAAAAAAGGAAAGAAAACTGATGCAATGGAATGGAAGACATATTCTCCCTTTTATTTTTTATCCTTTATCTAAATTACTGAAATACAGTCTCTAAACAAGACAGAACATCAAACATGAACTCAGGTTCAGTTTGAATGTCTTTATGACTATTGTGATTTAAGTGATACCAATAAAAATAAAAATAAAAAATTCCTGGCTGGTTGGTAATACAGCCTTGACCCTGTCCCTATAAAAAACTCTAGATTAAATTTTGTGAGATTCAGGTTTCATTTATCAATGTTAGTGCATCAATAACAAGTACAGCAATAGCATGCTATTGATTTTCACTCTCTGCCAAACATAACCAATCAGATACAGAAGGTGTCATAATGTGAAAAAACACAAGGTGGCGGCCTTTCATTGGAGGACCAACCTTTATATGATCATACCATCTTTCCTGAGATACACAAGTTCTGATAAAAATCTATATTTTCATATGATAATTATTTCAGTCTCCATACATAGCCTATTGTCTCAATACCAGTAGGTGTTGGAGCAGTGAAAGTCTTTCATGATAAACCATTATCAATGCTTTATCTTGGTGCAGGCGTCCTCAGCTATGACCCTGTTCACCCCCCACCCCCCCACCCCCTCAGGTAATCTGATGTCTAATTGGCTAACTAGAGCAGATCAAGCTAAGACCAGGAATAGGACTAGATCCCATAGAGGTCTGTGTGTGACTGTGGCTTTCTGAGTTAGACAGGATGTAAGGTCAGTGCAGCATTACAAACATAAATAAACTAATATACCAAAATAAAGCCAACATCTACTCAAGAAGGAAACACTTTCCTTCCATTTTCCAAAAAGTTTCCTCACATGTTATTAAAATTAGACAGAAATAAACATTTCACATGTTAAACTATATTCATTAGCAAGTGTAACAAAGGGCATGCCTCAGTTTGCTCCATAGCTGAACTCAAATACTACAAGCTCTTGAAAAAGGTAACACTGAAACAGGAAATCATTTCTCAAGAGTGAAAATAAAATGAGTCAAGTGGAGAAATAAACCTCTTTCTGGTGTCTTAGGACTTGGCAAACAAGCACTACCAGTAAAAAAAAGTTTCCTGTTCTTCCCATTCTACTGACATTGTGAGAATGTAGTACCATGGTACTAATTAGCAATAAGCACAGAGGACTATTAATGGGAATTTCCTGAAATTTGGTCAGCAATCAAAGTGCTGAATAGAAAATTGTTTGTTTGCTATTATTTGTTGAAAGTATTCAGTTAAAATCATCAGCCTCGTGGTGGCAATAGAGGAAATCAGTAGGATGTATCCTCTGTAAACTATGACTAGAATATGTGAAAATTCTGACCTTCTGATGGCACTGCACATTTGACAGTGTCCTCATAAGGACATTTTTGCAAACAGCTTATTGAAATCCAATATAGTAATTGTAGCAGGATCCAAGGAGGAACTCCATCTCATGGCAGTTCATAAATTAGTCAATTTAACTGTTTCTTTTGTTTTTTTTGTATACATGGACATTGATTTTTTTTTTTTTGGTGACACACAGCACAATTTTTAAACAAATTTTAATTGAAAATGTCTTTTGTGTACCGAGGCAGAGGCAAGGGATAGACTTGTCAACCCTGCCTAGCACCCTTGAAGCAAAAGGTTTTAAGGTTGTCGTGTTGGTAATTAAACATTATCTCTTCAAAATTGGGATAGGAATTTAAAATTCCTTGCAAAATATGCATTGACATAATAAAAAAATATCATCAAAGTGGCATTGTATAAGTTAAAAGTTGTTTTTTATGTTGGTTAACACTCTTGCTCAATACTGAAACTGCTGGTCAACAATACACAGATTTAATTTTCAAAAATCAATAGTCAATTGCCTGACTATTGCATGAACTGTTGTGTGATTGTGTTGTATGTAGTTATAGAGCCACAAAATAGGTGACTTGAAACTTGAGGCTAAGACCATAAATTCATTAAGACGGTGTTTAGTGAGGTCACAGGTCAAGTGAGCAGTTAGGTTGTTTTCCTATAGACTTCCCTCAGACCTTTATTTTTAATAAGCTAAATGAAACTGACTGAGAAAATTCTAGCAATGTTTAATGTTGTATGAAAGCCTTCAAATGTAACTAAATCATTTTTAACTAAGATGTAGTTGCAGCTTTTGTATGGGTGTATGGGAATGTTGGGGTGGATGGATGGGTCAACAAACAATTTACCTTAACCTGTAAGACCAATGTTTTGTGTTTTAAGTAATTTTGTTTAATCACAATCTTTCTTAAAACCTAACCAAGAGTGCTTTTTATTATGCTCCCTCTTATCTTTTGTCCTCTCATGACCCATGGTGAGGAACAATTAGAAAGAAGGCTTCTTGCGGAGCTTAGAATGAGAAAACACAGATGCATCAACTACAGATGTCTTTTATCTAGTGGTGTAATGTACAAAAGAGGCAGTTCCACTTATACAGTTTGTCACTGCTTGAGATTGACTCAACCAAAAGTTTTCTCATTTGCCAGCTATAGGACCCCCATCCTCGCTTTCTCTGATCTCTGTCTCTCAAGTCCTAGCAGAGGAAGAGAGGCAAGTGAGGGAAGTGACAAGACATATTAAAATAAAAAGCACACAAAGTTTTTTTGAGCCTAGACCTCCAACAGTAATGCAGTCAGTCTAATAGTTTAGAGACATTTCAATCAGTGGTGGACTGACTGACCAACAGACACACTGACAGTGTCATGTACTATTTGATAGCACTGTGTAGCATATGGAGACCCAGCACCTTTATAAATCAGTATATTTAAACTATTTCAGACAATTCCTCTATCTGTTGGAGCATTAGTGATTCTAAAAACATACGTTTAATAAGCAGGAAAACACTTGCTGTCTAATCAGCATCAGAAATTCTTGTAACTATGTGATGCAAGTGCAGATTTAGTTAGCAGCATGTGAAACTCACAGCTCAGTCAGGCAATCAGGGAGCTCAGACATTTGGCATCCAGGCTTTTGGTTTTGCACCTTTAGGTGATAGGAGCAAACTACAATGCATTCCTCTGTCCAGACGACTCAGTCTGCGACTGCAGGAGAGCTCTTATTATATCAGAAACACTGAATGTATGGGAGAGGAATGGCACTCAAAGACTGGGGGGAGAAATACCATAAAATAAATGATTAGCATGTTATTCTCTTACTATTGTTAAGTTCTGCTGTTACACTGATTGTCACTCACAAATTACAACAGCACTGAAATACATCTATTATATAAAAGCATATTACTGAGAGAGAGATTACAGGAATATATACAAGAACTGTTTCAATCCGCCTCTAGAAGGCTTTGCCAACACGCCCGGTACTGTGCGTGCGTATGTGTGACTACTGACTGAGCATGTGCAGAGCAGCAGAGAGATTACCACTGCCATGACTCGGGGCTCCTCTGTACGTCTCCTGCTTCTGTTAGCTGGAATAGTCCGGGAAACGTCTTAATTTAGACATGGAGGACCTGAAGCATTTGCGGAAAACTTCTAAATTCAAGCAGAGTCGGCAGAGTGGAGTTCAGTGACTGGGTTTTAGGGGACTTTGGAGACTTTATTTACGCATGCGGATTTCTCCTCATCAGCTGTGAGCATGGAGCAATTAGACTTTAAAGTTGGATGTTTTTAACTTAAAGTAATGACTGAGGCACTGAAGCGGGATAATCGAAGTGAAATTATATTTTATAGTGAAGTCTTGATTTTTTTGGGAACATCTCAAGTGTCCTCACAACAGATAACCTAGAAGGGGGAAAATCACTTTGTGATAGACTGGACCAGAGGAACATTCATATTGTAAAGTCATCTGAACTGATATTATTACATTAAGTATTTGTTAGTGAGTCAAATGGCAGATGAATATGAACAATCCGGTGCGTCAGAATTTATTAAAGGTAAGTTAAGCATGTTGGATTATTGCTGATTAAAGTAGCTGCATACTGTGATTTCCATTGGAAAATATAGCCTATAATATTTTAATTTGTTTTACGTAGGCTATGTGTGCTGTTACTGAAATAAACATATAAATATGAGATATAAATACAGTACAAGTATGGGTGTGACTTTGGTGCTGTGGTGTGAATAGATTAAGAGTGAGGGAGAACTGTGATCTGTACAATTCCAGGACCTGCTAAATAACCACAGACTCGTGATGACACACAATGAGTGTCTGTGGGGATATAAGGGGAATACAAAATCAGGACCATAGCCATGCTGTAGATTCCCACAGGAATAAGACTGGACTGCTTGCTCATTTTGGCTGATTTGTTCTTTCAAACAGGGATTAAACAATAGGAAGATACAGTGTGATTTACACTTACCAAAAAAAAACAAAAAACATTATCTCCAGTGTCCATTATGAATGCCCTTTAACTTAATAAGAAATTGGGGGACTGTAAATTGCAGGTTAACGACTCTTGACAGGAATTTGGGGGCAGCACATCAAAATTACTTTGCCAGTTCACCTCCTTGGGCCTTGGCCTAGATGAGGCTTTAATATCTGCAATATCTGGTAATGCAAATGGAATTTGTATGCAATAGTATGGGATGAGTGATTCTATTTTAAGCTGTCTCTGCTATAAATGAATGAAGCTTAATATGACATACTAAACAATTGTAACTTCAATAGATTTGCCTTAAGACTGGTAAAATGAATATCAGTGATTATTTAAAAAATAATTTAAAAAAATAATCAGGGTTTGTATAGCTTTTAAGTCAGCTTCACAGCCTTTAAACAGTGGTTGATTGCCAGGAATAAGGCTGATCTCATAGACATTCACTGCCCCAAAATGTGTGTTTTCATGCAGTTATAATTGCAGAACTTGCCTGAGCATAATCATGGTTTTAAGATTTCTTAAGCAAAATAATCCAGTGAGATTAATCTGCCCACTCATGAGTAGTTTGTAAAAAATAGCCATGTGACAGACTGGTGATCTGTCCAGGGTGTACCCCGCCTCTCGCCCTATGGCAGTTGGGATAGGCTCCAGCCCCCCGTGACCCTGAATTGGATAAGCGGAAGATGTTGGATGGATGAACTATATTCAGCATGTTTTAAATGGACTAAATTAGCTGAAATATTAAAAATTACAGGCTAAAAATTGGGGTCAAGCTGTACCCCAATATCCCACAGCTAACTCACTTATTGAGTGAAATAATAAAGTATAGTTAGACAAGAGCATCTGCCATGTAAAAGTGACAGTTAAGCTATAACAAACCCTTTAAAACAGATTTATTATTGATTTAAAATACTCTTAGTAATAAATGAAACTTACAGAAAAGTTGTTGGTAGGTCCTGATTTAAAGAAAAAAAAATGTATAAAGCCATTACCCATTGTTTTATAAACTGGTTTTGCAAATGATTATATTCTTTGAATAGATCAGCTACAAAAAACATTTCAGTAGTCCAAGGATTAAGTTTTGTTAAATCAGGTTAAGTAACCAACACCAGTGTGTCAAGTAAGGACAGGAGATTTTCGTCCTGCCTTGGCGCAACAACAGTTAACCAGGGGAGCTGAAATAACTCTGATCCTGTGGTGTAACTGAGTGAAAATAACCAAAAATATTCTCAATATAACTCAGCAGCCTGGTTTGATTGGAAAAAGAGAGGATTGTTACTTTGTGTCCTTGACATGAAGCCAGGACTGTCTGTGAATCTGAACCCAAAACCTATCAATAATGTAATGTTATCTGTCTGCCTGTCTTCCTGTGTGTGTGTGTGTGTGTGTGTGTGTGTGTGTGTATGTGTGTGTGTTTCTGCTGTACACCGCAGACCGGCTATTCTTTGTCACTCTGCGGGTCAAACCTAAGAACACAGCCAACACACACTTCTTCAACACGGATGAGGAGTTCATTTATGAGAGGTAAGCCTCAAAGGGTTGCTTTAGCCAAGCACTTTAATCTAGTCTGATCCCTAATTACGACAGGTCATTCTGTGCTGCTGTCTTACACACATTTAAAGGGAGTCAGGATGGAGATTTGTGCTGATATTTTGGTATGTGGAAGGTTAAACTGTATAATGTTAACTGGAGGTTATATGACAGAAAAAGAAATGTAAAGAGTAATTTAACACAATACTTTCTATACCAAGTAAAAGTAAAATAATTATTTTCTATAAATGGTAACAAGTATACAAATATAGATTACTTTGTTATGAGAAATGACTCAAACACTGATCTCTGTACCAGGTCTGCTAGAACTGCCTAAAGGATATCTACAGCTTCTTGAGTTCTTTTGCATCATAAATGTATCCTATCGTTTTACAGCAAAAAAAAAAAACACAAAAAAAAACTTACTACTTCTCTGTAGTGTGTGAACCATGGTCTGAGTTGGACACACCGAGATGAAAGTTCAGTGACCTCTTAATAGCTCGAATTTCCTTTTTTTCTGGGACCAAACTGTTCTGTAAAAACAAAACCCACAGTCTGCACATTCACTCAAGAAAGACATGAATGGCTGAAAAGTAAATAATGATGTTATCCTTCTGTTCTCATGGGAAAATCTTACTTATCTCATTTCCATTGCAAGTCATCCATGTTAGTGGATGCTGGTCTTGCACATTGTCAGCACGCCCGTTCAAAACATTTTTGTTGACTTTTTTTTTTTTTTTTAAATGCCTCCATTTTTGTT
>VUQS01038854.1:0-16156 GCA_015108495.1 Heterochromis multidens | reverse complement strand
TGAAGAACTTAAAAAAAAAAAAAAAAAAAAAAAACTTGGTATCAATATCTATTAAACTGTAGATCAGATTGAATTACTCATTATTTGTGCTGGAATGGCCCATTTTAACCCCTGCCACCGTGGAAGCTTGTGTTTAAAGAAACAGCTCCTGCCAGGATCTCCAAGAACATATTTATTCTATATGTTATACAAATCTGGAATGACACTTGTTCATATTTTTCCTAACTTTTCTTAACCTTTCTATCCTTCTTTCACCTCTTTTAATAGCCTCTCTCAGTCCCAATCCACCTCTCGCCTTATCCTCTCTCTTGCAACTTATCTTTTTGATCGGGACTGCTTTAAAATCAGTGACTCTCAGATCTTGTTTCTCTAATTTTCTTTACCTCTTGGACTTTGGTCTTTTTCAAATGCTCATATGTGTTTTTCTCTTTGTACCTACCTCAGTTCTCTTGCCTCTCCTTACTTGTTGTGTCCAATCTCACATAATTCTTTACAGAACTATTTTTAGCTTATTTCCTCCCAACATTTAGAACACAGTGTTTTTGAAGCCTTGTAAATTTTTTTCCAGTTATGTAGTTTCCAGCTGGTACAATGTGCAGAAGGGATGATGTAAGCCCAACGCCCCCATGACAAGCCACCTTGTTAAATAAGAGTGTTAAAGTCATTTTTTCTGTGTATATTTGAAGCTGTAATGATGAAAGAATGTCACTAAAAATAGTTCAGAGTCTGGAAGGATATTTTCTTGTATAGGGTACAGGCACTTAAGCATGTTGTGTTTTGTGTCATAGATAAACCTACTGGCTGTTTTAGGGAAAACATGTAATGTTCATGCTTCAGACTTTATCACTGACGACACTTCAAATAGCTTTTTATTAGGTTATAAATGATAGCCTTAATCATCTTCCTTTATGTACTGCCAAATAGAATGTTTTGTTGGCTACTTAAAAAAGATGGAGAAACTTAAAGTTTTAACCTTAAGTTATGAGTTTTATGTTCTCAGTAACATTAACATGTAAATCATTTCAACTGTGCTAGGTGCAGTCTTAGGTTTGTTTTGCCATGTACATCTACATTATCTCTGAAGTCAAAATGAGGTTCAAGCAGTGACTAATTTTTTCATAGCTGCACTGTATATCCTACTGACTAAGTGTTAGTTGCCTTACTGTAATTTGTACATTGTTTGTTCACACACTTTGGGGGATCACACCTGTGCAAGGGTTGCATTAAGTTAGGTTTCCAAAATCTTTCTTCCAATATGCCGCTTGAATTTGACTCAGATTTTCCAGCCTGGATAGCATGAAGTACTGATGCTGCAGGAGAACTAGCTTGTTCCAGGTCATGTTTGGGCAGGAATGAAATCTTGGTGAGTCACATTTTAAAGAGGTGGAGCCCAGCTAAGCTCACCTGCATCCCTGCAGGCTAGAATGTAGACGGTTAGACAAGAATTATTTTCAAACTGATTTCATATCATATTTCTTATAATCTCTTCTGCTGCTGCAATGGGTCTGTCACATGTTGAATCAGTTTGGTAAAGCATGTGTTTAAAGGAAAAAATACATTTGATTAAAACAGATGCTCATCATCAGAGTTTACTAATCTGATAGCACTACCTGTTGAATCAGCATGACTTCTCACATCGTGGGTGAGTTATTTGTATTTGTCTTTATATATATTTATATATATATATATATATATATATGTCCTGTATATGCAGGGCAGGTTTTAGATCTTATAAAACCAACAGTAGTCTAGTTTTAAAGGAGCTATTGCATTTGCAGTAGAATGTAATCACACATTAAAGCCATGAAGGCAGCAGTGAAAGCAGATGGCTAATGTTAACAAGCAAAAAAAAAACAAGAATTACTGTGTGTATAAAAGTCAAAGCAAAGATAATAAAAAGTTAACATAAGCAGGCAGCCTGATGACCTTATGGTTGTAACTGCTAAGTTTACTAGTTACTGTGGACATTATTTTTGGGGAGGTGCTATTCTGAAAGTAACATTTTCTATCAGTGCTTTGCCATTTTATCTTGTTAGTTATTAAAGAACTCCAAAAACCTGAAAATGAGTTAGCATTTTTACCCTTTTCCCTTATCTATTAAGTCAGTGCTTTTTTGAATGGCTTTTTGGCTAGAGGCCTGAAGTAACGTCTGTGATTACACATTTTCAAATTAAGTGAACACATACATAAAAAGATAAATTAACTAGTGACAGCCCTGGCACTATTTATTCCCTGTTTATATGTTTTTTTTTCCCTTCCACATTAGGAAGCTGTGAAAAGCCTTTTTAAGTTTTTATGAATGCAGAAAAATAAAAGATTATAAACTATAGCTGTCATGTGATGCTGTGTAGCAGGCAGGTTAGGACCCAAATGCAGGACTTCAACTCAAAACACAGCTTTATTAGCTGGCAAAATTAACAAAACATTAAGCAGTGCAGAGCTTGAGGAAAATGACTGGAAAGCTAACGTTAGGACAGATGGGAGAGCACACAACATGAGGGATAAGGGAGATCGTGACAGGGGACTGAGGGAGATGCAGACAATATATACACAAGAGGGAATCAGGGCAGAGAGGACACACCTGAGGAACACGGCTGAACAGAATCTAAGTGAAGAGACAAGGGAAGCAAAACTGAACATGACGCAGACGAGACAGGGGACAGAATAAAACAGGAAGTCTAAACACAGACAGACTATGACACATGGGCTTGACAGACAAAAGGGAACACATGGCGACATAACCAACTAGAGGAAACAAGACAACACAGAGACGGGACTAGACCAGACATGGTAACATAAGGGAGGCAAGGATACCTAAAAAACTCAATACAAAAATAACTAAAATCCAGAACTGAAAGAGATGGGAAAAGAAACCTAAGAACAACAAAAAACAAAGAAACTAGGAAATGCAGAAATACACAAAACTCAAAACAGTGGGTTGGAGACTCAGGACCATGACAATAGCAAAAGCATTGTTCTCACTTTTGATCCGGTTCAGCTACAATGAAGCATAGTTAATTTTTAACAATTTCATAGCCAATTGCTTATAAATTCATGATATAGCAATAGTTAATCTTAATAAAGAAAAGGACTTGTAAGTGCCTTATTACCTGTTACCTAATGCTTATTGCTAGAACCCTTAAAACAAAGCAATATCATCTCACTTTCCTAATGGTTTTTTGGGCATAGTGAAGGGGGATGCTCTCTGCTGTGGTGTAGAATGTATGCAGCACAGATTGCCACAAACGGTGGGTGTATCACCTCATCAAGCACCATTGTTAAATCCCAGTCAAGTTCCTTAATGCAGATCAGAGACTCATTTCATAAACTGACAAATGAGAGAATGCTGTTCTCCATTTTGTACCAAAGCCAATGTGAGATGCTGATATAGTAGCTAAGTACACTTCCACAGAGGAGAAAGCAACCCTTTATATAACAGTAACAACATCCCTGTAGAAATGTTAGAATAACTGGAAATGCAACACATTATGCTTTATGTAATAGTCCTTGTTACACTACTTGTTACATTATTTTCTTGTTACTCTGTAAAATGACCTGAAACACATTGTCTCAGTTAATATAAACCTTAGGCTATGATCCCACACAAATCCCTATTCTAATGACACACATAGGATCTTTCTTTTAGTACAACAACACAAAACAAGGTTGAAAACCAGCCTAAAGAAAGACAGACAACCATTCACACTAACATTTACACCTCAGTTCCTCCACAGCGATATGATAGACTCATTGCTAGTTATCACAAACGCTTGATTGCAGTTCTTGCTGCCAAAGGTGGCACAACCAGTTACTAGGTTTAGGGAACTTAGGGGAATTACTTTTTCACATAGAGCCAGGTAGGTTTGGCTAGCTTTTTTTTCCTTGACAAATGAAATCATTATTTAAAAACGTTATTTTGTATTTACTCAGGTTATCTTTGTCTAATATTGAAATTTGTTTGATAATCTAAGAGGCAAATGTGACAAATATACAAAATCTAAGAAATCAGGAAGGGGACAAATACTTTTTCACAGCACTGTAGCATCTGTTGACAATACGGGAAAGTGTGTGTGATAGTAAGGAAATTATAACAAATGTTGAATGAGAACCATTTGTAGAACAGAGCTCAATTCTTTCACATATAAATACTGTATGGGCATGTTGTGATGGTCACAAGTTTGCCATGCCCTCTTTGGGCATCATATTTAAAATTACATGAAAATTATAGTGTAAAGCTATAAAATACAAATTCAACACTTTGAATCAACTTCAGATATCATGTCCCAAACATTATGGAGGGCACTGTATATGCAGTTATTAATCTGACAACAGTGAAATCCTTGCAGATAAAAAGTGCTGTACTTTGAGTCATACTGTCACTGAACTGACTTCATTGAGCTTTACAATTTTGAGTGGTGGCCAATTTGCTGGCCAAGACTTTTTGTTATATAATTTTCTAGTTTTTTGTAAATCTAATTGCTGATACCTGTCTTAGAAAATTGTAATAAACAAATTCAGTACTGAAACGAAGCTCGATTGATATCCATACCCTAACTTCAGAGGTGGAACCTGTCAATGCAGTACAGCTGTACATGTTTCACAATGAATTCAAAAGATTAAAGACTATATAGTCATCTACATTTGAGACTTATAAGTGTGTTAATTACCTCCACCAAGGAGGTACGTGTCATCACTCTATCTGTAAACATGATAGCTCAAAAGGTTTTGGATGACTTCTGATAAAACTTTGTAGGGGTGTAGAGTGGGGTCATGTTAACAATCCATGCAAATTTGGCTTACATCCACCAAAGTCTTCAAGGTCAACTTAATGACTTTTAAGCTTTATAACTTAGAAACTATGATTCTTACAAGTGTGGTGTGTACTGTCAACATATAGAAAGTACCGTATAAAGATTTAAAATATTATGTCACATTTGACCTCTGACCTCTCCTTCAAGGTCAATAGATTGATCTGAAGGTCAAAATGATAATAATCTTATAATAACAGAGCTATTTAAAAATATGTTTCTTACTGCCATTGTTTGTACTGACAACATATAGGCATAAAGGGAATGATATATGGGGATTCTAAATATCACGTTACTTTGGACCTCTGACCTCTTCTTAAATGTCAAATAAGGTCGACCTTTTTATAAAATGTCTTTTATCTTTAAAACTCTGCTTAAAATTCTACTGCCTTTGTTTGTGTTGGCAACATTTAGGAAATGATACTGGTATATGGGGATTCTAAATATCACATTATAGTTTGCATCCAAATACCATGTCATATTTGACCTCTGACCTCACTTTAACATTTCAGAACTGCCTTTCTTTCAAGTTGACCCCAGTTGTTTGCTGCAGTACAGACTTCTTAAAGTACACTTAAAAAGAACAAAGAAAACAAAATGAATTTATACAAAATAAAATACTATTCACTTAAAAGTAAGTACTGCCCAGAAAGTGAGCTGCCTTGGCAGAGGTTTGCACTCTTGGAGTGCTTCTTGTTGTATATTTGAAAGTATTATCAATTTGTTGATGTTCAGTTTTTCATTTCGAGACATCTTGCAGAAAATATGAAGTCAGTATGTGAGCATCTCACTTATATATACTAAAAACAAGGATGATTCTTGATTATGTTTTTAGGAATCCCCAAATGTTGGCAACTCTGTTTGTGATGAGTCATTTTCTGAGGCTTTTATTATTTCAGGGAGGTTTACGGCTTGTTCAGGCAACACACAAACTAAATACTTGTGTTTGTGAAAATAATGCCCAGGTGTTTCCCATAGTATTTGGCCAAATCTCTGGGTGTAACCTAAAGAAATAAACAGCTTTCATAATGCAGCATTCTTATAGTTGTACATGCTTGTTAATTTCGCAATAGGTGTGCTAAACTCTTTTATAATCTACTGTTTAAATGAATTGCACACTGATAATGCTTTTTGAATCTGTTGAATAAACCTGACTATTTTGAGCCCCTAGGTCAGCTCAGGTAAAAAGATACAGGCTGCTATGCCCCCCTTTACAGTTATCGTGTTTCATGGGGGACCTTCAGTTGTGGTCAAAAGTTTACATACACTCATCATGGGCATGAATGTCATGGTATTTTGGGCTTTTAATGATTTCTTGGAACTGTTCTTTTTCCAGGATAAAATGATTGTACAGCATACATCTTTAATTACTTTAAAAAACAAGAATTGGGTGCACAAGTTTGAATTTATTTGGGATTTTCTTTAATCCACACAGGGTCAAAAGTAAACATACAGGGTCAAAAGTATACATACACCCCAAGCAATATTTGGTTAAATATCCCTTAGCAAGTTGCACCTTGACCACACGCTTTTGGTACCCATCAACAAGCTTCTGGCATAATTCTGGCTGGATATTTGACCCCTTTTTTAGTAGAATTGGTAGAGTTCATTTAAATTGGTTGGTTTCCTGATACGGAACAGGCTTTTAAGCATAGTGCACAAATTTTCAGTAGGTTTGAGGTCAGGGTTTTGGGAACACCATTCCAGAAGCTTAGTATTAGCCTGCTTTATCCATTCCAAAACCAGTTTTGATGTGTGTTTATGATCATTTTCTCCAAGTTTCCACCATCTAGCTATTGATGTGAGATGAAGTTGAAGAATTTGGAGGTAGTTCTTCTTCTTCATTATGCCATCCATTTTGTGCAATCTACCAGTGGCACCGGCAGCAAAACAGCCCCAGAGCATGAGGCTACCACCACCATGCTTGACAGTGGGTACAGTATTCTTCAGTTTGAAAGCCTCACCTTTACTCCTCCAAACATACCTCTTGTCATTGTGTCCAAATAGCTCAGTCTTTGTCTCATCTGACCATCTGGAATGGTGTTCCCAAAGCCACGACCTCAACCCTATTGAAAATTTGTGCACTATGCTGAACAGCCTGTTCTGTATCAGGAAACCAACCAATTTAAATGAACTGTCAATTCTCCCAAGAAGAGTGGTCAAATATCCTGCCAAAATTATGCCAGAATCTTGTTGATGGCTACCAAATATTAGTGGGGGTGTGTGGATTAGAGAAAATCCAAAATAAATTTAAACTTGTGCACCCAATTCTTGTTTTTTTAAAGTTATTAAGATTTATGCTGTACAATCATTTTATCCTGGAAAAAGAACAGTTCCAAGAAATCATTAAAAGCCATAACATTCGTGCCCATGATGAGTGTATGTAAACATTTGACAACTGTAAGTATATATGTTGGGTTTGTGTAACACTGTAATGCTTTTGTACAGACTGAACAAAGAGATACAATGTGTTAATTAGTGAGGCTTAGAGAGTGCACTAAAGGATTATAGCTAAGAAGGTATCTTGCCCTTCAGTTCCAGTTGAATTCTGAGCCTAGGCTGCTTGCTGCACCTACATATTTTCTATGCAGATATGACTAACCTCCAGCAAAACAACAAATAACCGTCTTTCCAAAAACGTTTCTCTAAACTTAGAGAAATATTGTGGTCATTCCTAGAAGAAACCTATCTTGAACAACAGAATATGGATCCTGGAGTTGGCCATTTTCAAAAAGGTGGTATTTCTGCCTGTTCCCTGCTCTCTTAACCAAGGAGACCCACAACACATTAGCTGTTGATTATAATATTAACAGTCTGAGGAACTGTGCCAACTCTCATTTTTACCCAGTATAAACAGTTCATGTGTAGCATCATGACTCCATTTCCTAAGATTTGATGCTTTTGTGATTTGCTGTTTAAATGTGTTGAAGTTAACATAGTGCGTGTCTTCATTTTCTACAGTGGAACAAGAACAGATTCAGAAGAGGACCTTCACCAACTGGGTCAATGCTCAGCTGGCAAAGGTGAGGCCCGAATAAGGGAACAGTATTGATGAAGGAGGAACTCATTTTTTATCATGTGCTGAATAAAAGCTTTAAGAAAGTGCAGCTAAAAGACCAGTGTGTTGAAGAATTTGTCTACGTCAATATACAAACATAAAATGATTCCCCAAAACTTTATAGACAGTGAGTCCATTGGTCACTCACATAATTAGCTTTGTCACACTAAATGGAAAACCAGAGAACTTGAAAGTACTAAATGTTGTTGTCATCATGACTTTTTAAGCTTAATATTAACAGACTATAATCTTCTATTTCTGTTTTATGTAATAGCATGGAGGTAGTTTTAGTTATGTGCGCTTCCATTGCGACGATATATTTATATCTACAGCATGGATAATATATGAAGGACATCTTCCTGATGGCAAAGTGAGACTTTTCATGCTGCTTGTACGAATGGAAAAAAAATCACAAAACAGCTTTTCAGAAAAATATTCTGAAACTCCTCAAGGAGTCAGGATATTATAGGTGAGCTATCAAATCTTACCTAACACTAATGTGTGACTTTCCCCAGTCACAAGGAGCAACATGCATTGTGTAAAAGTTCTCAAACTGTCCCCTGACATGACTCAGCAGAGACAGACTCTCTTTCTGCTTCATAGCGAAGGTCAGCTGTAAATATCACAGTGGAGGACAGTGGAGTGGTGGTTGCATGCATAAATATAGCATTAAGGAGCAAGGTTCACAGCACACAGACAGACAGCAACAGAAGGCCTTTTCTCCACGGCCCACCAAACACACCCACCTAATCCACCCACCAAACATCCAGCCAACCGCAGGCATGGTGGGAGCTTTGCCAGTAAACTGAATGGTGGAAATAATTGTTAATCCTTTTGTGGCTGGTCACATTAGAGCTCACATTACAACAGTACACGTGTATCACGTGTGAACAATTTTTAGTTCAGAAACTTTTGTGTCTTAGAAATTCAAAAATAACCTTTTATGCTGGGCTCTGTCTACACAATACCAGCCCAATTGTGGCCTGATCTAGACAAAACAGGGCATGGGTTTGGGAATGGAAATTAGCATTGTGTATGACAATCAATCATCCGGTGTTGCTATAGGAACTGTGAAATGGAGTAACATGGTTATCATGTTTGTTTATTCTGTGTTCTTTTTCTGGAAACTGCTAGCTAGTTCCTCCTTCATAATGACATTATCAGCATTAGAGCCTGGCATTAAGTTTAATAATAATAATAATAATAATAATTATTACAATAATAATAATAATAATAATGGCAGATGATTATCTGCCAGATACAATATGTGTCCAGTTTGCAGCCAATCACAGAGCCAGCCATCCTGATCAGTTTATCCAGTCCTTTGATGTCACCACCTCTGATGCTGCTCCCCCAACAGATAACAGCAAAGTGGACTGTAGTCGGTACAACTGAGTGATACAAAATCCATCCATCCATCCATTCTCTTCCGCTTATCCAATTCAGGGTCGCGGGGGGGCTGGAGCCTATCCCAGCTGCCATAGGGCGAGAGGCAGGGTACACCCTGGACAGGTCACCAGTCTGTCGCAGGGCGTGATAGAAAATCTCCATCATTTTTGCTGCACACAGTGAAGGATCTCAGCTTCCTTGGGAAATAGATCCTGTTCATCCCCTTTTTGTATACAGCCTCTGTGTTGGTCTTCTAGTTCATCCTGTTGTCAATGTGGATGTCCAGCTACTTGTACTCCTCCACTCCAACAGTGTCCCAGGATAGACACAGGCCATATAGTTGTCCTAATCCTTTTGAAGTTGATCACCATATCTCTGGTATTATTCACATTCAGAAGCAGATGATTTGTCCCAGACCACTCCACAAAATCATCCACTAGTACACTATATTCCTCCTCCCAGTCACTTTTACATCCAGCCACTGCATATTGTTAGAGTATTTCTGTAGGTGCCATTAACCAAAACTATACTGAAAGTTTAAAGGGTACAAGATGAATAGAAATGGAAACAGCACAGTCCTCTGTGGAGCTCCATCAAATCAGACAGAGCACTGCCCAGTGTCACATACTGTAGCCTGTCTGTCAGGTAGTCAGTAATCCACGTGTTTCTTGACATTGTTGTCAGTAAACATAATTTTACAGTGTAGAGCATGTTGTTTTATTACATGATGTACATATTGAACACTGTCATACAATTTAGAATATAAAATTATAGCATTTGCCTAAAGCCTTTGCCAGTGCTCTCACAGAATGTATGCACTTACATGCAGTTGCCATAACTCTGTGTTACTAAAGAGCAGACTAGTTCATGCAGTTTTTCTCACTGTACTTGTCATATTGTCAGTAATACAGTGTGTGCTGTTTGCCATTAATGCCATTCATTGTTGCCTTATTAAACCCATTAAGCGTATCTGTAAGATTTTATCATTAATTATGACTATCACTATAACTATGCAAATACAGTACTCATCATTATCTGGAGAAGATTCCCCATCCTCAAAATGTCAACTTCTCAGAAACTAAAAAACAGCTTTCTTTTTTATCTTTGAGCTTTAACTAATTGGTTTAGATTCGATGCCACAAAGACTGTGTCATGCTGTAAAGTTAAATAGTCAAGCAAAATTACAAAACTGGTCTGCACCAGTTATATGTGTGTCTACACACGTCACTTCACATTTCTTAAACTTTTGTCATCAGTTTTTTATGTGCTATATCAGAAATCCTTTTACATAATTTCTAAGAACCATATTCCCCTAAAATAGTTTCCAAATTCCTCTAATTCCTATTTTACCAACATATCTTCATAGATCATTTTCTGTGAGTAACCCTTTTAATGTATGTATGTGTTTGTTTATTGATGTATTTATGTTATGCAGCTAACCTTCTAAAACAAATAATAATAATACTAAAAAAAATATTTGTTTTGTGGATATTGTGCACTTAGGCTGTAGTCAAAGGTGATTTGGAAGATTCTTGGCCATTGAGAAACTTGTTGTAAATAACATAAATAAAATGTATATTTGTATATTGTGACAGAGGAGGCCGCCATGTATGGTTGTAGATCTGTTCAGTGATTTCCGTGATGGCTCCAAACTTCTGGACCTGCTGGAGGTGATGAGTGGCCAGCACATCGTGAGTCCCATTTTACCTTAATGCTTAGAGATGCTTTCCAACCAGCAGCCAATAATTGTTGTGATCCAAGTGATTGACTTGTTGTGTTTTTCAGAGTCGGGAGAGAGGCAGGGGAATGTTTCAGCACAGGAGCAACATCGAGAAAGCTCTCTCCTTTCTTAAGAAGAAATCGGTAAACAACACTTTAAAGGGGCTAAATATTAGCACCAACTTTATTTAGAAAACTGTATTGTTGGTACTGAACAAAGAAGAAGTTAAAGATTACTCAAACACAGGCATATGCTGGTATATTTGTTGCTTTATCAGACTCTCATATTTTGATAGTCAGTAATGGGAATATTTCCTTTCTTTAAGATTGTAATTTCCTAATATCTTTGAAAGAGTCTAAACTGTTTTCCTTCTCCCCAGATAAAGCTAGTTAACATACACATTCCTGACATTATCGATGGTAAACCATCCATCATCCTGGGCCTCATATGGACTATCATTCTTCAGTATCATGTAAGTTTGCCTTTTACAGATTGATTTTTTTCTTCTTCTTCCTTGTTGTCCTTTTTGTTTTGCATTATTACATTGGTTTTGATGTTTTTATTCCAGTATTTTTTTCTTAATTCAAAATTGCACATACAGATGGCTGTCAGTTTTCTGTTTGAAAGTGTTTTCTCTTTCCATTTCTTTCCTCTTTTATCTCGTGTTGTGTTTAACAGAATTTTTGTTTCCTCATGCCAAATGCCAAATAGAAATGTCTAAAGTGTAAAACTCAAACTGGTGTTTGGTTGTCCTAGATCGAAGAGCTGGCAAGCTCCCTCTCCTTTGACTCCCGTCAGTCCTCTATGGAGTCTTTGGCCAGTCTCGACACGCGCTCCACCCTCTCAAGCCACTCAGCCAGCAGCAGTCCTGTTCCTCCCAGAGGCTCACCACTACATCATCGTTTTAGAGTTTCTGCCAAGAAGGCCCTGTTGCTCTGGGTTCGGGAGCAGTGCCACAAGTAAGCACTTGGTCAAGTAAATGGTATTAATTGGCAATGCTTTTTGTAAGGTTTATATAGAGTTACATTGATGTAAGAGCCAAATATATTGCCAGATTATTTTTATATTTTTGTGAGCCAACTGCATAATGTGCGAGTGATATATCCTCAAATAGGGAACTCTTACTCATTTCCAGGTCTGGGCTAAAGACCAAATCCAGATCTGGACTTTACTGTGTGTGCTGTGGGATATACAGTGCTTCTTTGTTACGTGTCCAGTTTCTATATTTATTTTTAAATGCTTGAAATATTACGGAATTAAGGTGCTTTTTCCTTGAAGAGGCAATGGCTATGTAACAACATAAGGATTATATGAAAAAACTGAATATATTTATTAGTATTTATTTTATACATTAAAATCTCACTTGACCCAGTTGTGTATGGATTCCATACCCAAAGACTAAGAGTAATAATAAAAGTAGTCATTATATAAGGCTGGAGAACTGTTTCAAAGCCCTAACAGAAATACTGTGTTTTATTTGTCGACCAGTATGTGTGTAAATGATTTTGCACATTCTTATTGTAAATAGTTCATAAATTAGTATTTTATTTAAATGAAATGAATTATCATCGGTGAAGACTTTTCTTGTATAGAATTTTGGATTTATTATGATGATCTTATGACTTTTGGTTGCATTTATATCTTATTATCTTACCGTTTCTTGTCTGACAAAGATCTGATCTTTTCTGATTTTGCTGAGCATCATACTGGACTATGTGCCAGTCTGCTGTGCATGGCATCAGAGCATCATGAATACATTAGGAATATAATGATTTGTTTCCTTCAGAGCTGGCTGCTCAATAAATGTAAAAGACTTCAAGGCTAGCTGGAAGAGTGGAGTTGTTTTCCTGGCTATCCTGTATGCTCTGCGGCCTGACCTGGTGGATCTATCCAAAGCCAGAACCAGGAGCAACAAACAGAACCTGGAGGAAGCCTTTCACATCGCAGAGAAAGAGCTGAGGATCCCCAGACTGTTGGAGCCTGATGGTGAGGGACAGAACTTAATTAGTTCAAAATGCATTTTATGACAACAGCAGATGTAAAATAGCAAAAAGACTGCTACTTATACAACACACTTATACAAGCCACATTAACCCATTCGTTCAGTGCTTTATCGTATATCTTTAAGCACTTTCTAACACTCACACTCAAATGGAACCTTTAGGGGCAATTTGGGGTTTAGTCTCTTGCCCAAGGATGCTTCAGATTGCACACTGGAGGAGCTGAGGATCGAACCGCTGACCCCTGGATGACCCCCTTTTTACACAGACCTTGTCTAAAGTATCCAGAACTTTCATCATCACAATGACTAATAAACATTTTTATATTTATGCATGTGATTATTTTGGTAAATTTGGTTGGTTAATAAAGCCACTAAGCTGACATCTTTTTTATTCATATACTGCTCTGGTCTTTCTGACAGCCATGAAGCTTATTTTAAAACATGTAACATGGGATCTTTACTCAAAAACAGTAATGTATTATTCGTTACTTTTCTTAAAAGTAATGCAGTTCGTTACTTAATTACTCGCTGGAGAAATTAATTTGTTACATAACTTGCTACATTACTTTCGCGTTACTCCATAAATTGACCCGAAACCCGCATTGTTACATAATTACCAGTTAACAATCTAAACCTGAGGCTACATTTCCACATACCAACACAAGTCCCTATCCTAATGAGGACACACATAGGATCTTTCTTTTAGTGTTTGCATATGAACACAAAGCAGACAACAAAAAGCAAAGTTGAAAACCAGCCCGAAGAAACTTCAAAGTGATCGCCGTACTGATTCTACTGTAGAAACATGAACAGGTAGAAATCGAGACTACAATGCTGCAAGCCTGACTGCATATCACTGCCTTTGTTACCTGTTGAAGTTCAAGCTCTGGCTGCTGGGCTGGGATCGGCATGCACTCAGCTTTAACATCATTCTGGGCTCGTGGCTAGCTTTGGGTTAGTTTTGCTGTGCCAAATCAGCTGATTGTAGTGCAAGCCCGCAGAAGGAAATGTTCGAACATAAGGGTGTTCATAAGTGCATGTGGCACCAGGACACCCTAGGTCGCAGGTCAATGATCAATTTTGCAATCGTATCATCAGATCTGCGGGTGAAGAGAGGGACTGAGCTGTCAACTGATCACCACCTGGTGAGATGGATCAGGTGGTGGGGGACAAACCTGGAGCACCTAAACGTATAGTGAGGGTGCACTGGAAATGCCTGGCAGAGGCTCCGGTCCGTGAGACCTTCAACTCCCACCTCCGGCAGAGCTTCGACACTATTCCGAGGGAGGCTGTGGACATTGAGTCAGAGTGGACCATGTTCAGCACCTCCATTGTTGAGGCCGGTGCACTGAGCTGCGGCTGCAAGGTGGTTGGTGCCTGTCGTGGTGGTAACCCCCAAACCAGATGATGGACACCAGAGGTGAAGGGAGCCATCAAGCTGAAGAAGGAGTCCTATCATTGGTTAGCCTGTGGGCCTCCAGAAGCAGCTGACAGGTACCGGCAGGCCAAGCGGAATGCGGATTGATGCTGGAAAGGAGAGTTTGTCCGTTAGTCAAACCTCGGATTCAGGAGGAATAATGTGGTTTTTGTCCTGGCGGCAGAATGCTGGACCAGCTCTTTATCCCCTCGAGGATATTCGAGTATGTGTGGGAGTTTGCCCAATCTGTCTACATGTGTTTTGTGGACTTGGAGAAGGCATTCGACCATGTCCCTCGGGGTATCCTTTGAGGGGTGCTATGGGAGTATGGGGTGTCTGGCTTGTTGCTACGGGCCATTCAATCCATGTACAACTGCAGCAGGAGCTTGGTCTGCATTGCCGGCAGTAAGTTGGACTCGTTTCCGGTGGGTGTTGGACTCCACCAGGGCTGCCCATAATTTTTATGGACAGAATTTCTAGGTGTAGCCAAGTAATGGAAGGCTTCCACCTTGGTGGCCTCAGAATCTCAGCTCTGCTTTTTGCAGATGATGTGGTTCTTTTGGCTTCATCAGGTGGTGGCCTCCAGCTCGCACTGGAGCGGTTCGCAGAAGAGTGTGAAGCTGCGGGTCCTCAGTCATGGTCCTCAGCCAGAAAGGGTTGGAGTGCCCTCTCTGGGTCAGGGACAAGTTGCTGCCCCAAGTGGAGGAGTTTAAGTATATTCAGACTTGTTCACAAGTGAGGGGAGAGGGGAGTGGGAGATTGATAGACGGATTGGGGCAGCGGCTGCAGTGATGCGGAAGCTGTACCGGTCCATTGTGGTGATCCATCGAGCTGAGCGTAAAAGCAAAGCTGTCAATTTACTGATCAATCTACGTCCCTACCCTCACCTATAGTCACAAGCTTTGGGTAGTGACCGAAAGAACAAGATCTCGGATACAAGCAGCGGAAATGAGCTTTTTCAGAAGGGTGGCTGGCCTCTCCCTTAGAGATAGGGTGAGGAGCTCAGTCATTCGAGAGGGGCTCAGAGTAGAGCTGCTACTCTTCCACATCGAAAGGAGACAGTTGAGGTGGTTCGGGCATCTGACTAGGTTGCCTCCTGGGTGCCTCTTGAGTGAGGTGTTCCGGGCATGTCCCACCGGGAGGAGACCCCGGGGCAGACCCAGGATACGCTGGAGAGATTATATCTCTTGGCTTGCCTGGGAATGTCTCGGTGTTCCCCCGGAAAAGCTGGAGGAGGTGGCTGGAGAGAGGGAGATCTGGGTTTCTCTGCTTAGGCTGCTGCCCCTGAGATCCAGCCCCTGATAAGTGGAAGAAGATGGATGGATGGATGGATAGATGGAAAAAAACCATCCAGAACTCTGAGTATGTCTGTGTAGGTTCTCAGTCATCCAGGACATGGTAGTCTAAGGGTTTGAAAGAAGGCAACTGGAGTTCTTTAAGTTGTTTGAAGACATTTCACCTTTCATCCAAAAGGCTTCGTCAGTTCTAAAACCAAAAGGTGGAGAGTCCCAGGTATTTAAACCCCTAGTGGGGGCTGTCTCTCGGGAGGTGGTCATTAACCCACTATTGATCATGTGAGTCCATTGATCATGTGAGTGATTAACCCACTATTGATCATGTGAGTCATCACATGAGCCCAGGTGTGAAAAAAGGCGTGGGTCATTATCCCCACAGGTTTTGGGTGAAACCACTGTGAGACTTTGCCCCAAACCATCATGTGTCCTATTGAGGTCACCTGATGCAAGCTGTGGATGGGGGTTGA
>VUQS01038850.1:3257-15728 GCA_015108495.1 Heterochromis multidens | reverse complement strand
GTGTTTTATATTTAAAAATAAAAAAAAAGAAAAAAAAAAAAAAAAAAGAAAAAAAAAAACAATCGAAGAAAGAACAGAGACAGATGTGACAGAGGTAAGTGGAAGTAGGAGCGACAAAGGGGGAGGTGAAGGACAGAAAGAGCCAAGAAGACAACAAGAAGTAGGGTGTAGCAAGCTGGGAGAGATGAATTAAGCAGCAGCTACAAAACAGCTGAGGAAAGCAGTGAGGGGCATAGACATAATATTTAAAGCTAACGGTTCTGCAACAATTTCTAACCAAGACCAACCAACTTCCACCAGTTGCAGAGGGTCATTAAAGGGAGGGACATTTTAAAGATCAGGGCAACTCAGTGCATGCCAACCTGGGAAGTTCTTAGGATCTGGAAATGTCACCGATAGGTCACTAAAAGCTCCAAAAAGAAACACCTCCCAGGATTGCAATGCACATCAGCTTTGACACGACATTATTTAACTGCTGGAGGCATCCACAACGTGAAAGACACTGATACCAATTTGCTCAGATTTTTTCAAAGCACAAGCACAAAAACTTACTTCTGGAAGACAATGATGTCCCCGTCCATGAGCTCGTCCAGGGCCTTGTCCAGAGAGACATCATAGTCCTGTATCCGCTCTGTTAGATTGGGCTTTACTTCCTGTAACACACCAAGCATTATAGGCAATGTAGTCAAACTGAAGAGGTCTGGTAAGTGCATGGGAGTATTTATTTTTGTGGATATATTAACACTGAGGCCTACATATGACAGTGTGAAAGTGTTCACATGAGACACACAGCTTGTGTGCCAGATAGAGGAGCCTGAGAATGTGAAAGTGTGAGGGAGCAAGTGAGAAAAAGACAGGAGTGTGCCAGTGAGTGAGTGTCTCATAAATAGATCACCTCATAGAGGATAAGGCTAGTTTCCTGCTGAAACCCTGCTCTCTCACACATGACTGGCAGCAGGTCTCCTGGTTAGAGGGAGAAAAGAAGCAGAGAAAAATCTCAAAATCTTTACATTTACTGGAGACTAAAAACTCAAACACTGTAACTAATGACAGTGTAGTGAGGTTCTAACAGACTCAGACTTACTTATTTTGCAGGATATAGGTGTGTAGATATGTCCACAATAATTTAAGCTTCTGGTTTTGGGGTCATACATCTTCAAGAACAACATGACATCATCTAGGAACAAAAGAGAGGTGAAATCAGCAGCGATACAACACGTCTCCCAAAGAAGTGGTTAAGGAGGAGCAGTGAGGAAAAGAACGGCCTCACAAAGACCGCATGTCCAAGAAATAGCTTAAACTTGCACAAGAATTGTTCAATTGAAACACTAAACACACTACTACATTAAACAAAGCCTAAAAAGCCACTTATGGTTTTGCATTTGTGTCTGTTGGCGCAGCTCTCCAAGTATGCAGAGGGAAGGACTGCGCAAACTGAAAGGCAAAGGGTATGGAGAGATGTCCGCATGCAGTCCAAGAAACCAATCAAGACTAGCTGAAGGGTTTGCAGTTTTAATATTTTTAACCTTGAGTTTCACTTTGATCCACTATATCGGTTTTCTTGACAACAGGGGCAAACCCAAAAGGACCACCAACAGCACTTAACATTTGAGGTTGTTCCACATATTTCTGACACTACCCCCAAGTGGCAGCAGACAGCTACAACATGAAAACGTGGAATTGCAAAGCTTTGCGAGGAACAAGTACCACCATGTCGGAGCCTTTAATCAGTTTTTCCCCACAATAGACCTTTTACCACTGCAGTGATTTTGACATGAAACAATAGATAAACACAGGAGTTACTAATCACAATAAAACACAGCTCAGAACCATCAACATTCAAACTGATTAGTAACACCTGTGTTTACGGGTCAATGCAAATCATTTCAGGCTAGCAACCATGACCTGTGAGACATCAGGCCTAGTATTCCAAGCTGCACTGTGTCAACACGGGCCAACACGGGACTGAGAAACTGACACCTCGAGAGCACATTTTCTATATAAAATGACATTTAAAAAGTTCAGAATTTTTTTTTTATTTTTATTTACTTATTTATTTTTTTAAATCACTGCTGAGTTTAACACAAAGTTCGATGAGCGCTGATGTGCAGAACTTACGGTCTTTGTCGAACTTAGGTAACGTGGCCCCACTGGCTGCCATCTCTGGATCTACAGTCTCCAAAAATATTGTCCAGGGGTTCTCATTGTCACTCAAGTCGATCATCTGAAACAACGATGACCAAATATTTTTACAAAATGTAACTTAATGATACTTTTAAGTGATTAAAAAACTGCCATTTTTAAAGAGTGGAACACGCATATACATACACACACACAAACTCAGAATTAAAGTGACACAAAACTTTTCCTTAGAGACCTCATGAGACAGATATGGAAAGACTGAGGAGTATAACTTCTAGGGGGGAAAAAAGACCTTAAAACATTACTTTGGGACAGAATCAGCAAACTTTAAGCAATTTTTAAAATCAGATTTGACAGGTGAGTCTATACATGGAGTTGTTATCCATTAACCATTCCAATTAAACTTAATTTAGATAATGATTCAGAAAAAATGTCCGAGGGGTGAGATTTGCTTCTAGAGGGACCTTGTTTTTCTGGGCAGCGGGTGCATTATTAAGGGATAAAAGCATCCCTACACTCTCAATCCTGCATATTTATGAACTGATCTTAGCACAGTTGTTTTGGTGCACTGGCAGATTTCTTTCATTGTTTTAATAGAGGTCATTTAATTTTGTTTTCAGTATGAATTTTAAATAAACTGCCAATAGTACATATGAATTTGTGAAGCTGTGTGTTGCAGGCGCAAACACCTACCGACTTGTTGCAGTCGGCCTCGTAGTCGAGCATGGCAGGTCGCTTGGTTCCGTTGCTACGAGCCTGCATGGGCCACAGCCTCATCTGGTCCTGTGGGAAACCCTGCAGCACATCAGTACATGGGTTTAATTTGCGTATAAAATGTGGAAAATCAGAAACAAGATGAGAAAAAACATCAAGCAACACTATTCAAGACTAAAATCGCCAACTGGTATTTACTTATCATCCCAACTCGCAAGCCACTACAGAAAAACACTTCTCAGCTTGTCTTTGATCAACCGGAGGGAGCCAGAATTTAAGTGAATGTGTGTACATGTGTGCGCTCCACACTGTTGACTCTGGACGTCCAGATTACACACGGCAGACAAACAGGCAAGCTAACAAGCCTTCTCTTTCAGCCCGAGTTCAGAGCAGGGACTATTAAACTTCCATGTAAGTTGCCAGAGAAGTTTAGTGAGCAAACATTTCATCCATCTTGAAACCAAAAACTCTGCACAGTGAATCTAAATGGTTTAATTTCTTCTAAAGATCAGTTTTGCAATTTCATACAAATATCTATCAACATCAAAACGTGTACGGTCCACAGTTCCCTCACCATAGTCTGGGAGAGGTTCTGGACAAACTCTTGCAGTGTGGAGCTCTTCAGGACCTTGAAGACTGTGTACTTCACTTTCTCCTCGTCGTACATGTCGTTGCCCTGATGACCGCAAAACTGGTCCTCGGTCACCATCTACCCAGAGAAGGAAGATGAACAACCTCAGTAAAACTGGACAAAGAACAAAAATGTGAAAAATAGAGAATAAAAAAGGTTCAGGAGAGAAGATAATGCACTAAACACTTATTCCCCAACCCAAATTATCCTCATATCTTGACAAAGCAAGAGCTTCATTCTTTGTATCTACACTGGTTGTGACATTTCACTGCAGCAGTAGGTAGCTAAGTGCATAAAAAATTCTTTTAAGCTTTTGTCTAAGCAATGTGCTTGTCACACACACACAAATCCTAATTATGTAGAGCTTTCTGTTTGGAAGGGTGCTCCACTGCTAAGACTTTCAATGAAGTGTCAGTTCTGATGGCTCACAGGCAAAGTGAAGTTTCACACAGCCTCATTATAGCCTTTAAATGTTACACTTATCACCTCTTTAGAGGAAAGTAATGAGCGTAATTAGCCTTTGTGCTGCCTTAATACTCGAACAAGTAACAAAGTCAATGCTGAAAAGGGTAAACCTTTATCATTTAACAAGCCATTTCCTCATTATCACTCACTGCTCTTCTTCCCATCTCAACTACAGTGATTGCCAAACTGGAACGAGAGCACCTGCAGTTCTGCCTGCTGCTTGTAGGCTGCACAGAGTCCAACAAAACAGCCGAATACCATGCTCTACAGAAAGAAGAAGCTGCTGTTTTTCAGCCCATCAGCAGCCTGACAGCCCAACATGTTAGTGCCAACATAAATGTCTAAACGTCATCTACGCGTTTTTAAAAAAAAGTGAAACTGTTCTTTCTTAAAGCACTGAAATTTAGCTTTCATTCAACTATGAAACATATCTGATCCGTGTTACGGTGGATGACGTATACTTTGCACAACTTCCCTTGAAAGCCTACTAGGAGTAACCCTTGAAGCACTTTTCTGAACTGAGAGGTTTCTGTCATATTTCAGGGCTGCTTATAAAACAAAATGACTGAGTGTGCATCAGAAGTTAGTGAGGGTGGTCTCTGCCTGTGCAGCTACCCTCGGAAAAACCTGGAAACTATTCTAATGGTCATCAAACCACGTCTTTATTGATATATACTGAGGTGTCAAAACTCGTCATTAAGGGTACAGGGAGATCATCAAACGTTGTTTTTAATGGGGGAGAGAGTTAAAGCTTGATGTCATCTTCACAAAAATAAATTAATTAATATAGATGATCCATCAAAACCACTGCGGTATTGTGTACAAGGCTAGAAGTATCATATGAAGTCCTGCACCCTTGCAGACTAAATGCCACTTCGTTCATATTACAGTATGAAAGCCTAAAATGGCACAGACTGATAGGTGTGGTGTTTTGACACAAGCGCTACTTGAACTGTAATCCACTCCAAACACAGAAGCTTCATTTTTCTACTGTGCTTCCTATACTACTGCACTGTAGGTTTCTCATTTACTGTATACTAAATTATTCAGCCACCCAAGTATTTGGATCGCAAAGTATCAAAGCACCAGAGAGCACTTAAATAACTTTTGTGATTCCCTACCTGGACCTGCATGTAGAGGTGAGCCTCTTGGCGCTCCTTCCTCTTCTGTGCCTCCACCCTCTTCTCCTCCTGCAGACGCTCCACCAGCTGCTGGGGGATGTCCACGTCGGTCATCGGCTGGAGCACCTCACCTGGGTACGGTAAAACGGTGGAAGTGAGAACCACACGCCAAGCAGAGTGTAGTACAGCAACATTTTTACTAAGTAAAATCACTGCTTCATCAAAGAGGAGTTTTATTTAGACTCATTAGCTGGTGCAGCTGAGAGAAACCCTTCATGTGTTGCTGGTTTCTCATTCCTGTTTTTTAAAAGAAGGCAGAAGGGAGGATGTTTACTTACTGAGCTTGGACTCACGGATGTAGACCAACATGTACGCGTTGGTGCAGTGGCGGACAGAGAGGTCGTCGTCATGTCCACCATAGTTGTGTTCGATGGCCTCCTCCTTGGTGCATCGTGACACGACATCATCATCAAACTTGCACCACTGCAGAGAGAGAGATAGAATGATAGACGGAGACAGATGGTGATTGCGGGATGGGGTCACAGCCAGAGATGAGGAAGCCAGACGAGAACGAGGAACAGAGGTGAGAATGGGAGCAAAAGCCAAGGATAGAGGAGGGGAATAAAAGAGAAAAACCAGAGAGCACTTAAGACAACTATTTTTGTCAAGTCTTCTTGAAATGCTGTCACACAACCCTCAATGCAGAATTTATCAATTATAAAGTAACACCACACTAATGTGGGCATATCAGAGAGGTTTACTTGATGAGTAGGAGTAGATTAGAGTACTTTTCTTTTGACACAGCACAGAGTCTGAACTCTGCAGCTGAAAGCATATCACACGTGTTTACACCGGACTCTTTACAGTGATACATCTTTTCTGACAGTATTTACTCTACTACGTAGGTAAACGAACACCAATTCTGAAACATCCCTTTTTTGACATTAGGTGATTTCATCTCACCTATCAGGAAGCTTGTGTGTTCTCCAACTATGAAGCATTTGCTCTGATTCTGAGTGGGTAGCTTAGCTGGCTTTTGAACATTTTGAGAATAATAATTACTGAAGACCTGGCAGGCACTTATTCTGACTCTGGACTCTTCAATCTTGATACATGCAGCTGTAGTGAGATAGCTGCATGTAATTAACACTGATACTTTCTGCATGGCCATTATTTTAATCTACATTTAAGGCCAAGAGTTAAGATGTGTTAAGAGCCCCAGATACTATAATATTTAGTGTGGAGTTTTTTTGGTCTAAAGTAATCATTAGAAATACAGTTCTAAGGCCTCCATAACATTTGATAATTTTGTGATGATATAATGAAGATTTCAAAAGTTAATGCAAGATAAAGCAAATGCCTCTTTTCCACTAGCACGAACTCGGCTCGGTTTTTAGGGTTTTCCATTAGGTGGTAGTACCTGGTACCAGGTACTTTTTTAGTACCTACTTGTCCAAGAGAGCTGAGTCAAGCCGAAAATGTGACGTCAGACTGCATGCCACTGATTGGCCAGGGAGCGACGTCACTGAGTGAGTGAGATGAGTCATGAGAACGACTCCTTCACAAGATTCAAACCCGCCATTTGTGAAACCCGGCAACGAGGGAAATGGCTACACACGAACCAACATCGTGTGTTATCTTGCCGCCCGCAGCCTTCTCTGTGTCTCTTCTTTTACCCTGACAAAAAGCCGAGCTTTGAGACCGAGCAGCAGATATACCATCGCCTTGATGTCCTCCATTGTTGTGCTGTGTTTGTGTCGCATACAAATGACATCACGGGACTTTCAGGCCGCCTTGCTATAATGACCCCACCCACATTGAGGTGGTACTCAATTGTAATGGAAAACAACTGAAACAGAGTCGAGTCAAGTTGAATTGACCCGAATAGGTGCTAGTGGAAAAGAGGCTAAACTCAATGTTCTTTTTTTTAGATTTATAAAATACAAATATAAATACAAATACAAACCCCAACAAGTATGAATCCCAAAACACACACCCACAACATTTTTGGTGAAAGGTGCAGAAAAAAAAAATTTGTTCTCACTATTGGGTCCTTGACACTCACTTTGCCGTCTCCTTTAGGGTTAAGATAGACGACGTAGTGACCGCCATGGTTGTCCCCGCTGTGGACTAGCACTGCATGGAGGATGTAGTTAGCTGGGTCCTTGGAGTCTGGCTTCTGAAGGAACTCATCCAGAGGTAACTGGTCTGGAAACTCAAACCTATTGAGAAGAGTAGGAAGGAGAGGTGGTGGAGACAAAGAGATGGGGATGGGGTGATGGGGTGTGTGAGAGGACGGAGAAAGGGAAGGAGGGGGAAAAAAAAAAGAATATGGGAAGGTAGAAACAAAAGATATGAAGAAATTGCGCGTAGAGAGAAAGAAAAAAAAAGTATTGAATACAAAAGGGTCAAATAGAAGCCAATAAGTAGCATAAAAATGGAAGAAATCAAGTGTAAACTTGAGCATATTCAAAATAATTGTTATTCCACACCCTCATGTGTGTCTTTGTATACATATACAACGCCCTCAGGATGCCAGGTGCCCATAGCACCATCACAAGGATGAGTCACAGCTCATCAAAATGGCACAGAGGAAAGTTAGCTTTTCTAAATGGTAGTGGGTGCTAAAAGTGTCACATTATTACTGCTGGATTTTATTTTTAACACCATTAGCTTTACACAGAATGGCAGCACAGAAAACAATCTCAGTTCCTCTCTCACTGTCTGAATAAGAGAGGTCAGGGCAAGCTTTTTCACAGAGTGTAAGCTCAAGTGACATTCCTCCTTTGACCTATGTTACAATGGAGCAGATCTTCTCTAAAATTACATCCGACCAGCACAGGTTCTGTCGCATTGTGTGACAGGGAATGATCTGCTTTAAACGGGGTATGTGCTGTAAAGTAATTCACAAGTAACCTTAATAAAAAAAGCATCAGTGAGTGAGACCTTCTTACTTGTCATTGATCTTAATGTTTTGGTCAGTCTGTGGGTCATACATGAACCTCATCAGCTGCAGATGGAGGATTGGAGGGAAGGTAAGGAACTTCACTCCCTTTTCTGCTTCCTGCAATGCAAACAAAAACATGTCAGGCATCTGGTAAGGACACCCCACTGACATTAATTCTTCTATTATGAATGCTTTCAGCTTTAGGCCACTCATTTAAACCATGTCAAAACAAGGCAGGTAAACAAGCCTCAGATCTCATTTTAGAGCTTAGGACACATTTATGTAGCTTGGAGAGAAAAACTGGAATAAGAAAATAAAATAAACATCAGAATAGAAAGAAAGCTTCTCAATCTATGTGAACTGGTTATTTGGACCTATTGGATTTTTTTGCAATGCAGATTGTTTTGCAATGCAGTACACTTAATGCAACAGCATTAAGTGTACTGCAGAGCCCCACTTTATTTTATAATGACAGAATGGACTAAAATGTTGATTTTTAATTTGCTTAAATACCAACAGCATGAAAGCAAAATAAATCTGACAGAAACTAAACAAGAGCCAACAAATTACATAAATACTTCACCTGAAGCCCGTGTTCTCCTGCGTCATATTTATTGTCTCCATCTAACTGCTCAGTTGCCACATAATCTTTGAATGACTCGAAGACTGGAAAGAAGTAAAGATGGCATTTAGAAAATCTCCGCTTTGATGATGAGAATGAGCAGTTAGAGCCTGAATGTGGATCCGCTTTACGTCATTCGCTTTTTATGTCTGTGAAAATCATGATATCAGGACAAATGTGCCACTGTTCAGTAAAGCACTGCACTGATGTTACTCACTGTTCTTCTTTCCTTTTATGCTAAGCTGGATGTCATAGTAGTCCTCTATCCGCTCGGACCTGTAGTCCACATGCTTACACTGGATATATGACTGCAGAGTAACACACACAGGCGCAAACAGTCAGACTATATGATACAAGACGCAAGTCAGAAATATTACTTCTCATAGGGTCACATCTTGATTTAACCTCTGTCTATTCTTAAACTGGCATTGTTCCAGGTTACATCCTGTGCTATGTTAGCCTACATCATGTCACTGTGTTTACAAAATCTACTGCATGAGACATGTTGCAGAGACATTACTGAGCAAAATAAACAGTATAAATTTCCCCTCAAAAGAACAATATTTTACAACAGATATACAAAATATGACCATTACTAACAGGACAAGTCAACCAAGAGGAGGAAGAGAAGGAGAAACAGAGATGACATACCACCATCTTTCCTCTGAAGAGCTTGGGGATTGTTCCCTCAACACAAGTGCCTTTCATTTTGTTCTCTACGTTGTCCAGGAGCTGCAACACACACGTACACAGTAATTATTGTCAGCAGTTTTTTACCATGCAAATACATGTTTTTTAAAAGTGTACGAGAAACTCACCACTCTGCACAGCTCCTGAACATCATGTTGCATGAAGCTATCTAGTGTTTCCCACCTGCAACAAAAAAAAAAAAAAAAAACCACACAGAGAGCAATCCAGTTAGAGAATACAAGCATAATACAACACAACTAAACTTCACAATACTTTGTATGTAACTTATAAAAATCTGATGGTTGGCCCACAAATCAAGTATCCAAGGCTTTAACAGATTCACTTACATCCCCATATTTCAATGTTCTAAGCAATAAGAAAATACAGAAACGAGAGTTACATTTAAACCAGTGAAGGGAGGGAAAAAAAATAGTCTAACTTACCCAAAAGACTTGGTGAGCTTCTTGGTGCCAACTGGTTTGTCACTATGTTGCAACTCGTAGAAAACCCTCTGCAGTGCCAGGGGGACACTCTTGGAGGAGTCATCTCCTTCTGTGGGCATCATGTAGACCGCCTGGGAAGGATGAGGATTCACCCCAGGATTACAGTTTTTATAAAACTAAGAATCTTAGACTGGACTATTTTCTCATCATTTTGTGAAAACATTTACTATATTTAAACTCCAGATGTGCTACTGGAAAATTTCAAAAACCGCATTTCGAACACAAAATTAAAATGCCAGGATGGGAGCAACAAAACAAAAGCAGCAGCTAAAGCAGAAGGTTAAAAATAACTAAGTATGTATGTATACCACAGCGTTACGAAAATATACTTTTTTCAATACGTAGATTCTGAATATTTGAAATCGTTTCAATCCTCATTTTCCCCAGTTTTGATACAGATACCAGCGGCGCCTTCTAACCCTCTTCTCTCTGACAGTGTGTTGACACACACTGCAGTGCCCACATAGCCCAGCCTATTCTCACTCACAGTGCTGTCTTCTTCCCTTTACTCATCTCATTCGCCCTGGGTCAGTAGCATTTTCTTGGCAGTAGGAAGTTGGCAAATGCACAGCCTACCAACTGACTTTGTTGGCTAAAGAAAACAGCAGGAGTGTCGTTTGGAAATATTTCGCATTTCAGGGAAATAAACACAAGAAAGCCGATACGCAAGAGCCACTCATTTAGCCAAGCACCTGAAATGCGGAGCTACTATATCAAGAATTAAGAGCTCCTATCTCAACATCACTGTGACATTAAACCATTATGACCTTAATGTTGACAACTTGAGAATCAGGTTTTTTTTTTTTTTAAAGGTATTCAAATAATTAAATCCAGCATGGTAACAACCCTATATAGGAGAAAGAGCAGCAGCAGCATAGACATGTAAATCTGGTCATTTGAAGCCACAATACAAAACCCTACCCGTCGTAGCTGGTTGGTGAAAAAGAGTGTCTGTAGCAGGCTATTCATGTAGCAGGTTGCTCCCTGGTTCTTTAGTCCAACATAGCCTGTGTGTTTCTTTGAGTCCCAGCTGGTTACAGAGAGGAAAAACTTTAGTTAGTTATAAATCATAAAACTGGAACAGAACAGAGAAGATACACATGGGAAATAGTGTGGGAAAAAAAATAGCTCAAACAGAAAACAACATACGCCACTCCATGCGGGGCATCTGCCTGCACGTAGACTTCAAACGTAACTTTGTCATCGTCGATGAAGCCCCTCTCTGGATCAGTCACATCCTGAAATTCATCAACACCACAACAGTTAATGTCTTTAAGAACAGCCACTTTTAGTTATGAAAGAATACACCCAGGCCCAAACTAAATATTAACAAAATGATAAATGCTGCACAAGAACAAACAAAACAAAAAGAACCCTGCCAAAAATATCCCACTGTTACTTCAACTGCTTTTGTTTCACATGGAAAAAATAAAAGTTCATATTAATGAATCCACCTATACGTTTTTTATAACCCTCATACATTATTTCCTGACGGGTTTGTGTACTTACACTCCAGGACATGAAGTTGGAGAAACCCCAATCATTCTCTTTGTGGAAGAACAGGTGACTGATCCTGCGGCTGAATGACTTCTCGTCATCTTTGTGGTTGATGATCTTCAGCATGGCCTGTGCGTGGCAAGACCATGACCTGAAACACCAACGACACAACACCTGAATACTGTAAAACTGTTCAAAGGTGCGCAAACTTATGAGCCAAGTAAGCCAGGTAACACTGTTCCAGTTCAGTTACCAAAAAACATAAAATAGTGTTGGGCACGGTAACATGATAAAGCATCAGATGCTAATTTTACTTCCTTCCACATCATTAACCAAAAACATTCCCAAATCATCAACAGTTCAGCTATGCATCTTTTACAGTTGCATTACAAACTGAATCAATCTGGAAGCCTGACATCTATATCTGTGAAGTCCAACGGCTTTCAGTTTACACACCAAAACTATATAATGAAGACAAAATACAAATCATACACACAAGGGTATTAAAAAAAAAAAAATCAGCGACTACTACCAGGGAAATGAGGCTGACAACACATTTTCTAAATTAAATGATGTAGTTGAATTGTTAAAAAAAAAAAAAAAAAAAAGTGAAATTCGGTTGAGAAAATTGACATTTCATTCTGGGAATTGGCAGCTGTTTGTCTTGAGAGCGGCACAGAATACAAAAGCTGGGTTTCCACCAGAAAAGTGGTTAAACCCAGCGGCTGTGACCCCGTTAATGCAGCACCACCCAACCGCAATACGGGAGACTAGGTTGTAATGTCGGAGCAGAAGAGCTGTGGAGGTTTCAGCTCTTACTGCTTCACATAGGGAGAGAGAAGCAAAGCGGTGAAGGCTTTAGCCTGCCACAATCAGCAAATATGAATCAGCTCGACAACTCAATAATAATAATTCAACAACCACTGTGTGGCAATAACGGCAGAGCCTTCCCAATCCAACTCTGCTCCAGAGAGACTGATCTGCACTCCCAAAAAAAATCTAAAAACAACCCTCTTTAAATTAAGCAGTTCTGTTTCTCGTCATGTTGTTTGGGCTCTTGTGGGAATAATGTACATATTCAAATGGAGCAAACCTGTGCAGTTCTTTTTTTTTTTTTTTTGGGAATAACTGAATCTAAT
>VUQS01038849.1:0-13483 GCA_015108495.1 Heterochromis multidens | reverse complement strand
CAATAAAGGTCTTCGGCCTTGTCCCTTACGCACAGAGATATCTCCAGTTTCTCTGAATCTTTTGATGATGTTATGCACTGTAGATGATGAGAGTTGCAAAGTCTTTGCAATTTGATGACTTTGAGTAACATTGTTTTTGTAGTATTCCACAATCTTTTTACTCACTCTTTCACAGATTGGAGAGCCTCTGCCCATCTTTACTTCTGAGAGACTCTGCCTCTCTATGACATCCCTTTTATAGCTAATCATGTTACAGACCTGATATCAATTAACTTAATTAGTTGCTAGATGTTCTCCCAGCTGAATCTTTTTGGACTTTCTTGCTTTTTCAGCCATTTGTTGCCCTCGTGCCAACTTTTTTGGGACCTGTAGCAGGCATCATATTTGAAATGAGCTCATTTAGTGGATGAAGGTGTAAAATTTCCCGGTTTCAACATTTGTCATGTTATCTATGTTCTGTTGTGAATAAAATATTGTCTCATGTGATTTGGAAGTCCTTTGGTTTTCATTTTGTTCAAATTTAAAGAATGTCCCAACTTTTCCAGAATTCGGGTTGTACATGTTCTGGTCTTCTTCTAGTATTGTTTGGCTGACAGCAAATTAGGTTAACTTGAAACTATTAGGAATAAAATGATTAAATAAAGCTTTTTTTGTGTGATTTTTATATACAGAAATTCAACTGTGCTCATTACGAGTTGGCACTCCGTGTAAGAAGGGTTAAAAGCGTCAATTCAGCGCTATGATTGGATTGAATTATTGAGACTGACATGTTGAGTTGCAGAAGGATTTTGCAAACATGCTTACACATCATAACTAGTTAGAGTCAAGGTGACATATATGTGGAGCAAGGGAGTCTGAATAGAATGTCCTAGACTTAGATAATAAGTAGAAATAACAGGCTGATAATTGCTAGCTAACATTAATATACAGTAAGGTTAGGGAGTGAGGTGTTTTTCTTTCTCTGTCTTTTTCCCAGGAAAAGGAGCAGGTGCGAGACGAGGTCAGACGTGGATAAAGTGTGGGAGAAGATCCAGTCGGGAGATGCCAGGACCAGCCGCGCAGTTTTCCAGGAGAAGACAGTCATAATAATACTTGTTTTTCTTGTGGTATAAAACTGTATTGCCCGCTTGCAGGGTCATCCTTTTTTGTGAAGCAGATCGTTGGTTCACATTAAGGTCCAGCACTGTGTAACTTGTAATTTCATCTGCTGAAACTAATTAAATCTTTTAAAATATAGTCATTCTCCTGTATTCCTTAAAGAAAGAAAATGAACACTAACAGTTACACTGCAATAGGCCTAGGCTGCTGGGGGTTTCCCATGATGCACTGAGTGTTTCTCTTTCTCTCACCTCTGTTCACTCTCTATGTGTTTTTACACCTCTCTGCATTTGATGAGTTATTATTAATCTCTGGCTCTCTTCCACAGCATGTCTTCCTCCCCTCACCCCCAACCAGTCGCGGCGGATGGCTGCCCCTCCCTGAGCCTGGTTCTGGTTTCTTCCTGTTAAAAAGGGAGTTTTTCCTTCCCACTGTTGCCATGTGCTTGCTGATAGGGGATCGTCTGATTGTTGGGGTTTTCTCTTCTTTCTGTATTGTTGTAGGGTCTTTACCTTACAATATAAAGCACCTTGAGGTTACTGTTGTTGTGATTTGGCGCTATATAAATAAAATTGAATTGAAAATTGAATTGAAAGTGTATTCATGTAATCCTGCTACACCGGGGCAGAAAACCACATCCTGTTTCATTTCCTCGTTAACAGAGAAACTGATCAGAAGCTGGCTCTGTGATTGGCTGCAAACTGGAGAGGTGGTCACGGAACAAACTGGGATCCATCCTGGGTCTATCTGATATCCTCGTGTTGGTGTTGTTCCAGGATTAACATTGCATCTGACCAATAACATTGTTATGATATCATAGCTTTGCGACTTGGAAGAAAATGTCCACTCAGGAAAAAAATCCAAAGAACCAGGCGGTTAGGGTCAGGGTTAGGGTTGGGGGTTAGGATGTGAACCGTGGCTAGGGTTAGAGTTACGGGGCTATAGTTAGGGTTAGGATTATGGGGTTAGGGTTACGGTTTGGTGTGTGGTGTGATGGTGTTTCCACGTCACAAAACTATGACATCACTACAATGTGATTGGTCACTTGCAATGTTGAACCTGGACCAACATTAGTTTTGTTGATTCAGGAACAACACCAATGATGATATCAGATTGTGCTCCATCATGGATCATCCTGACGTCTCTCTGCACCGAGATCTTCATCTGCCAGCTGACAATAATATAACATCCGTATACGCATCATTATTAGTACTACTGCTGTTAATATTATTTCTATTATTATTGGTGCTTTTTCAATCTCAATTGCTGTAACAAAAGATTTTTTTCAAATATGTTTTATCTTAACATAATTATAAAGGAAGGAGGAGCTGAATATTTTCCCCACTTTACCTTTTTAAGTGTGCCGGGCAGGTGAAACTCCCCTTTCTGTCCGTGTAAAGAAGTTTAACAGCACATTTAATGCCTGAGATATCTGAATATAAGAAAAACGTGCAATTTCAACAATATGTTGTTTTTACACAATAAAGAAATGTTGCTGTAGTTAATGGGAGAAATCTGTAAATTATAAGAAATAAATGTGTAAAATTACAGAAAAAGTTCTGGTAGCTCATTGCCCAGACTGTCCTGTAATAATAATCATCATCATCATAATCATAATCATAATAATAATAAATAATAATTATTAACTTTTTTTTTTACTGTAGTCCCATTGTAAAAAACTGACATTTCTATAGTAGATGATATAGTCGTGAAAAAACAGGAACTTTTCTTTCTTTTAATTGTTTATCTGTCACTTAATGGTGTAGTGTGAACAGCCATGGGGGTGTGGGGGGTGTCTTTATCAGCAAGAAAAGATTTAAAACTTATGAAAATGCAGTTAAAAGTCCAAAATTTCTGCCCTACTTCACTTGTTCCTAAGATGTCCAGTGGACCAGATTGGAGTCTTTGCCGGGTCGATTCTGGCTCCCGGGCCTTTTGTTTGACACCCCTGTTTTAGAAAAAAAACTGGGTGAGTTCAGAATCATGGGAGTGAAGCCGCTGTTCGTGTGCTGCAGGTAACGCTCGTCACTGTAGCATCCTGTCGGCCGTGTTGAGCGGTTTATTGAAGTGTTTGTTAAAATGTGTGTTTGTTGGTTCGTGTTTGCAGCTCAGGTGCTCAGGTCGTGTTTGAGTGATGTTGGCTTGGAATGAGGATGAGGATCCTGTGTCCTCACAGTACAGAGCTGTGAAGCAAAGCTAGAAGATGTTCCTGGAATCAAATGAAGGTAAAAAGGAGAGCTTTCATCTGCTCTAACATGTCCTGAGCAGCCACCTATCCCACATGCTGATATGAGCCTTCAAAGTTTCAGAAACAGATCAAACATCGAGGGTACCAGTGCTGGTTCCCGCTATGTCACAGACGTTAAACTGCTGCAGTTTATTCAGACCATGATAGATCCATCACACTGATGCTCAGAGATGGATATAGAAAAAATACTAACTTTACTAAAATAAACTTAAAATACTAAAACTACTTATTTAGGTTAATTTTTATTATTTTATGTATTATTTTGGTTTTAACTCCAGCTGTGAGAAGCTGATAGTTACTAAATAAATAAATGCATGACTTGCAGCTCTGCATATATCTGTATATATATATCTGTGCTCTGTAATGTTTATTGGGAGGTGGTCTTCCTGAGACATAGAAGCATGAAAATTAGTCCATCTGTAGGCCACTCAGTGCAGCCGTCAGATCCCCGAGGAGCACCGAGAGACTCCAGCACTGTAAGCTGCTGCGTGCATGTGAGGAAGGTGTGCTGCACATCCAGATTTCTTTATCTGAATCGGGGGCTGGTGGGAGGGTGGGAATACAAGCTCAGTGGAAATAGTCCTCACAAAGGAATCACACAGCATAACGCAAAGAAAGCTGAAGTACAAGTGAGAGCAGCCTGCCCATCTCGCCTTCTTTTCTCTTTCTGCTCCTGTTTGTTCTCGTTCCATTCGATTCTTCGCACACACAGTAGCCGGCTGCCGAACATCCAATTATTTATTGTCCTGCTAAACATAACTCACTGCAGCTCCTGCTGGGAGGATTTTATTACCTTTAACTTACCTCAGACTGCACTTTCTCAGGTGAGGCCTCAGTCGAGTGTGAGCACACTGGCTTGGCTGATGTGTCACATCTTTGGTAATGATGAAGATGATTTCCCTTTCTGAAAAGAAAACCAAAAGATGTATTTTCTCCTCCACAGAATAGCAATGTTCAAACAGATCCTTTATTTCCTGAGCAGCTGAGGTGTTTCTGATCAGGATGAATCCTGGATGCCCCTATGGCTGGCCCATTTCACGTTTTTTTCCTCCTATAATTATGAAAACAAGATAATCAGCACCCACGTTTTTTTCTTCAATTAAACGCACCCCTTTCCTCTAAGATCAGTCAGTCAGAGAGGAAGAGAGTCAATGAGGTCTACATAAAGAAAGTAAAACTCACAAGGTTTCTGTAGGAGACCCTATGGAAGATTTATTAAAGGGTCTGATGTCTCCACATCACTCCGGGTCTCTCACCTGGTCCACTCTTAGCAGCTTTGGTTCTTTTTCAATCAAGCAGCTTTAGTCTTACCAAACTGAAGGGAGACACCAGATCTCACTGGAGAGATTAGACATCTCATCTGGCCTGGGAACACCTCGAGATCCTTCAGGAGAAACTGGAAAAGGACGTCTCTAAACCCTGCAGCCACCTCCACTAAACTTCAGATAAAAGGAAGAAATGGATGTATGGAGATGATGGAGATGATGGATGATAGATGGATGGATGGTTGGAGATGATGGAGATGATGGATGGATGGGTGGATGGATGTCAGTACAGTCCTTTGGCTCCTGCTGGTAGTTCAGTGTTAGAAAAATGAAGCTAATCTGCTCGTCTTTGCTTGGAGTCTGTTTAAAAGAAGAAAACATCCATGTGGGCCAACATGCTTCACCTGCAGCAACATCATCCACCTTCCAGTGAGCACAGTGAAGCATTGGTACGACAGTAACAAACCAAACTGAACTCATTTGGCTGTAAAAGATCAAAGAAGTGTGTGTGAGACCAAAGCATCGCTCTGTGAATCTCTGTCTGCAGCCTCTTAGTGTGCTAACATTAGCAGGGCTTGATTTGCTAATGTCTTGATTTGGAGGAAGTTCTTCATTTGTACAGCTGCTGATGTCTCAGATCAGAGCCATGACATATGGAAATTCATCCTGAGCAGGGTTAGATTCTTTAAGAAGACTACAGCAAGACCGAGAAACTGCACATCAAAGTCAGACATCAGAAGCAGCCCTGACATTTATTTACCTTTTTAATAAAAAATTTAACGAGTCCTTACAAGGGTTAACGTTCATATTCTCACACATAGTCCTCTTTTTTCTGCATATAGAAGGAAGACAGACACTAAGAGTCTGCATTCACTCATTGCTACTAATACATTGTTTGGATGGGATGATCTTTTACAGGGATCAGAGTGGTACTTTCACAGTTACTACTTTATTTGAAAAAACTGAAGTAAAGAGGTTTGTATGTACATTTATTGCAGTACAACAATCCTGAGAACAAAAGTCACATCATGAAAAACTGAATCCATTGATTTCTGTTCCTGTTTGTCATCACAGGAGCGTCACTGATTCATCTCCACATACAGACACTTAAATGTTCCAGGTTTAAAAGCTGAAAATATCCAGATGTGCAGGATGAATTAGATTCATTTGCTTCATCTGTTTGTTGGGGAATAAAATCTACTCCATGAGGTTCAGGTACTGAAGACTACTCAGTCAGCTTTACGAAAAATGTAACAGTTGCCCATTTTTTAAATACTTGGTTGCCAGGTTGACGCATTGCCTCAGAGGACTCTTGTCCTGTGTTTCATGCTGACTGACATGATAAACGTTCATGTCCATGAGCACAAACAGGTTTCTCTTCTGTGACTGCGGTTTTTTGATTCGGCCGGGCTGAGAGGTCATAACCGTCAACTCTGTGAAATCTGCGTGTTTACATAATTGTCTCTGAGGGCTGGCAGGTGCACAGGGTGAGGCCACACCTGGACAGTACTAATGTCTATCATGAGTCTGCAGGTCCCAGGATGTTGTGCTGCTTTGGGTTTCTTCATTTGTAGTCGGTATGTCTGACTTTGGGTTTCTGTTTCTTAGATTTCTGGATTCCTGTTTCAGTTTTGCAGTCTAGTGTTTTGGTTCATGTCTTTTCTATTAGTTTCCATCTCCTGAGTGCTTTCCTGTCCGTTTCACCTGTCCCCATCTCTGGTATCATGGCTGCTGTGAGTCTTCTTCTCGCTACATTTAATTTCCAGGTATTTCCTGGTTTACTTTGAAGGCTTCTTTTCTTTCATGCTTTGGGTTAGTTTTACTTGCTCCTTTATGATTGTCCTAATTGTCCTCACCTGTGTTCCTAATCAGCCCTCAGTGTATAAATAGTCCTGCCTCATATCCATGGCCAGTTTAGAATCACCAGTTAACCAAACCTGCATGTTTGAAGGAGGAAGAGAACTCACACAGGAACAGTGAGAACCCAGCCAGGGTTCAAACCATTAACCTGCTTGCTGTAAGGTGATAGTGTGAATCACTCCACCACTATGCCACCTTACTTATAACCCAACAAATGATAAAATAATAAATCATTGGATGAGAATGAGGGTGTCTCCTTGATGGTCAGAGGTTCATGAAGTGTTACCGTGCGTTCAGTAAAAGGATCTGAGGGTTTTGCCTCACAGGCTCCATAGAGGTTATTCCTCTAACCTGTCTGACTGATATTATAGCTTCAGCAGTCATAGGACTCCTGCAGGTCTACGGCTGAAAGCTAAAATAATTGTATGAAGCCCTAACCTTTGAATGGTGTCAGTCTCTCTGTGACGTCGTTAACGGGAGAGTTAGTCCAGATGTGTTTGTTACCTGAACACTGTAGATCTTCTCCCCCTCCCCCTCCACACGTTTCCAATGTATTTTAAAATAACGCCATGATGAATGTGCAATTTCCCTAATTTACGGCTGACTGGCGCACTCAGGGTGGCGGGCTGGATGGAAATCTTAAATGGGGCTTGAACAGCACTCCTCACAACAAGAAATCAATATGGCGTGCAGCCTGGAGAGTCGACCTGCTATCTGCTGCGGCCGAGGCATCGCTCGCAGGGTAATTTCCTTTAAACACTGCAAACACAGCTCAGCCACTTCACCCACACCAATACAGTCCACTCACACACACACAGGAGCATGCTTAGTGTGGGTGAGTTATCAGGTGTATGTGCAGCGTTTTCTTTGTTTTAAAGGGATAAAATGTCACAGATTATTCTGCTGGTTATGTGTGTGTGCAGACCCAGTACCCTCTGTTAATCACAGAGTGTGTATTTCATATACGCTGTGTGTGCTGTACATATGTACATATGGAGTTTTATAACTCACTTACTGATAAGTGTTGATGAAGATGTTTAATGACAGCAGGAGTCAATTATATTATATATTAACATATATATATATTACACAATTATATATTATTCACATTATAAAATAAAAAGTGAAACCAAGAGTCCAGTCTAAACCAAAAAGAAGACAAAAATGTAAAACTAAAGAAAAAAGAAAATGTAAAACACCAAACTAGAAGATTTCAGACATCTGAAGAAGAGTCTGACCTCCCTTTAAATTTCATTTATAATCAGAGAGGCTGCGCGACGCTCCACCTCATGGCTTCTTTCCTGTAAGTTTGTCTTCTTTTCTTCATCAGACGCACTTTAAAAAAGTGAGATGTCAGCTTTCAGGCAGGTGGTGTTGAAGCCATCTCTGCTCCTCTGCTGTTTTTATCATTTATATAAAAAGTTTAACATTATGAAGGCTAACTCTGATGTTTTTAGCTTTCAATCTCAGATTATATAAAAATATGAAATACTGTAAGCTGTACGTGAACATGTTCTACATCACTTCTGAAATCTATCAAACCTGGCCTTAACTTTTGATAAATTACTTAAAATAATTCCAGCATTATTTTGGTGCAGTGGAAAGGACTCGCAGACTCATCTTATCTGCAGAGAAGCAGATCAAACTGTATTGTCCTGCAGGTCCTGATGCTGTCCTCCACAGAGGGGAACAGATAATATTTGGTAATGGACTCTCACTCGGGAGACCTCCATCTCTGATCTTTGCTTCAATAATCTCTCAGATCACATCTTACAATATTGTGTCTGCTTGGAGTATTAACGTCTTTAATCAGATCTTCAGATTCAATTATCAAATACTGACGCCTCCCCAACCAGAGTTTGGCCTTCCTGGAGGGAAAATCTCCAAGACTGTAAGAAAAATGTGTTATTTTCCACGTCATTTCCTCTGATTTTAGGAAATTCACATGAATGCAGATGATTTAATTTGAAGGTTTTTGTGGTGAATCTAATTCGTGGGATAGAGCTGATGTGAAACGAGTGTGAAAGCCTCACTCACTTTTCCAATCATCATGCGACCTACACACAGCGTCACAGCGTCCGAAGTAAAGCAGCCTCTGCTCTGTTGCTCAGATTAGTTTTGTCCAGCTTGGTTTTTGCCTCTTGTTCCAGCATTGCTTGTTTCAGTTAAATACTCTTCTGAGATGTTGCACTTATATAAGTGGAGCGCCCCCTCTTGGAGTTCAGACTCAATACAGCTGTTCACCTCGGGGTTCAGGAACGGAGGATATTGGAGACTGCATCGAGACGCTTGGCCCATGTGTGCTATATGATCACATCATCTGCAAAAAGCAGAGAGACGATTCTGAGGCCACAGACCCAGAAACCTCCACCCCTCAGCTGCACCTAAAGAGCCAGTCCAGGAAGTTCTGAACACAATCAGAGACAAACAGCAGTCCTGGCAGGGTCCAAAGTCAAATTCAGATCAAACTATGGATAAACAGAAGATGGATAATCAGCCGGATAGTGAGCACCAAACAGTGCCGTTCCAACACATGAACTTCACACACTAACAGGAAGGATAAAAATATGCAGCTCCAGGTAAAGTTAAAGGAACACACTGAGGTGGTTTGGACATCTGAAGTCTCTGATTTTGTTAATTAAACTGTGGAGGCTGCGACATTCCTGACTTTTTGTCTTCTAAACTCTGTTCTGGTGTTTCTCAGGTTTTGGACGCCCAGTTCTCCTGATATTCCAGAGATCACACCCCTCTCACTGCTTCTCTTCAAGCTCATTATCGCGGTTAAATTATTTCCTCCCACAAGAACGTTAATTAACACACATGTCCAGACCACGTCTGGCCGCACAAATTGATTACAACACCCGAGCCGATGTGTATGCGGCTGGCCTCTGCAGAACAAAAGGCTGAGCGGAGCTGCAGAAACATGTTACATACACCACACAATGTACAGCTTTCTGCTCAGGGTGCACATGTACAAAGGCTGCATGCATTCAGTGCAGTCATGATGAGAGAATGGAGGTAACAAATGTAAACTTAACAAAGGAGTAACCACAAGGTATCAGACACAAACAGTCAGATGTAATATTACACTTTATATAACAGAGCAGGACAGCTTCAGTCACCTATGTAAACCCTGAAGGTTCCTCAGGGGCTGTGAGGAGAGAGCTGAATTATTCAGCTTGTGTCTGAAAAGGCAGAGAAAGCAGCAGAAGAAGGAGAGAGAACAGAGGGATGTTTCTACAGAACTACAGAACTACACATTAATTCAGTGTTATGGATATACTGACAATATCACACGGGTTAACAGTACAGACCATCGAGCCCCTGTGAGGAGTGACAGTGGGGAGGAAGAACTCCCTTTTAACAGGAAGAGACATCCATCAGAACCAGGATCATGGAGGGGCAGCCATCTGTGAAGGGAAAGAGAAGAGAGAAGAGGAGGGCACAGGGACAAAACCAAAATTATGGGAGCAAGAAGACAGCAGTTGCATATAAATCTATGAGGTGTTTAAGATATGATGTCGCCTGATCATTCAGGACTTTGTATGTAAGAAGAAGGAATTTAAAATCAATTCTGAATTTAAGGTGGAGCCCGTGAAGAGAAGCGTGAGGAATATCCATATCCACCGCAGTGTTTTGGATCAGCTCAAGCTTTTAGAAGAGCCCAATAAAAAGAGTTTTTGAAGGAGGATCAGGCATGTACTCTTCTTACGCTGTCGAGATCTGTGCATGTTGTCACTGCATGTAAGGGATGGGCACACAGTGTTTTTTACAGATATTTTCCCTTTATGCTGCACATTTGAAACATTTAGTGTCAGATAAAAAAATTTGGACACTTCTTCAGTCAGGAAGGGGTGCAGAGAGGTGAAGATGTCAACACAGAGCAAGGTGCAGGAGATGCCTTCAGCACAAGAAACACAGGCAGCACAGAGTTATCACACCGCTTGTTTTGGTCCACTTCATGTGCCATGCTGCTGAATCGCTCCTTAAGTTGATTTGAAGGGGGGTTGCAGCTCATCAGCTCTGGTTACCTTTCTATAAAAGTCCCATCCACAACCCATCTTCAGTGTTCTGGCTGAGGGTAGGAGGTTCTCTAAGATTTTATGGTACATGGCCCTGTCCATTGGCCCATCAATGCAGCAAAGTCGTCCTGTACCCTTAGCAGAAAAACAGCATCAAAGCATAATGTTTTCACCTCCGTGCTTGACTGTGAGGATGGTGTTCTTTGGGTCATACTCAGCATTTCTCTTCCTCCAAACACGGCAGGTCGAGTTGATGCCAAAGAGCTGGATTTTGGTTCCATCTGACCACAGCACTTTCTCCCAAGTCTTCTCTGAATCATTGACAAGTAAGACGGGCCTGTACACGTGCCTTCTTGAAGATTTCACTCCATTACAGTGTAGTGTGTTACCAATGGTGTTCTTGGTGACTGTGGTCCCAGCTGCCTTCAGATCATTAACAAGCTCCTCCTGTGTAGCTTTGGGCTGATCCACCACCTTTCTCATCATCATCCTCACCCCATGAGGCAACATGGAGCTCCAGACCGAGGGGGTGCAGTTCATCAGCTCTGGTTGCCTTTCTATAAAAGTCACCACCGTCACTGGGAAACACTTTTGTGGCTTACATATGTTCAACACCCTATACTGGAGACAGTACCTCCATTTGCAGCTGTTTTCTGATCATTTCCATCTTCAGCATGGACCCATGGACCATGCTCAGACATACTTAACTTATAAGAAGACAATGCTGCATGTGGACAGGTGGGAGTTCGTTACACGATGGGTATTTTTTTATCTGAGAGGTGGTGTGCTGATGGGTGCCTCGGCTGAGCGCCCCTGAAACAGAGTTGGCAAAAAGCTGATGGGGAGAAAAAGAGCCCTCCATCCCCTCTCCCTGTCTCTCAGCCTCTCTGCAGTACTGAAAGGCTCATCAGGACTTGTCATCGCTCTAATGAATATCATTTAAATTGCTTTGTGTATGGGAGTGAGTTTGGATGTCGATTTAATTTGCACATGTGTTTGAGCTCTTGTGCTCGGCGGGGCGGACGGACGGAGAGCGGCAGCCCTAATGAAACGCCGGCCTCGGTGACAGGCTGACGAGGCCCGACCCGATCAGGCGGCTTTGAAAGGAAATTTTGACAGGGTGGCGGAGGTAGGGAATGCACACACACTCACTGACACACACACACACACACACAGATTAAGACACGCGATACACACATGCAGGAATATTAATGTGTACCTATTTGCATACAGACTCAGCTAAACACAGAGACAAACATCAGCACACATCACATCTGCATTTCAGGAAATAAACTGACTTCACGGCACGTTTGTGTTATCACGCCGTTCCAGTGTGTTGTGTTAGCGATGCTAGCTGAGCACCTGTCCTCATTTGCAGATGCTATCCCCTTTTACTGCTGCCGTGCTAATAATGGCACTTCAGTGTCCCTGAGCTGGGAGAATATGTAAAATAACACCGCCTCACTCCGCTACGATGAGCCGTACCGGGCCATAAGCACGGCCTTATCAAAATGAAATTACAATATATGCTGATATCGTATTTCCGCAACCCCATCCCTCCCACAACCCCCACGTGTGCACTCCCACCACTGCACACCCGGTGAAATATTACAACCTCTCCCAAAGCAAAAGATATAAATCCACATTGAGGAATTGCAAAAACAGCACAAAGCATTCCCAGGCTGGCCTCTATCTACTGAGGCAGTCATGATTTAGCATTGCAGGTGTATCAAGAACCCCCTCCCCCTTCCTCTATGCTTGTGGAAGGTGGCGAGCATGGTCTCACCACCACTCGCTCAGCCGCAGCGCCCTGTTTCATTACTATCACCCAGAGGTTTTTTAATTGAGTCAGATCCAATTATGAGCCAGCAATTAGCTATTAATGTAATCAATTACTCCTCCACGCTTGTCACATCAGGATGTGACGCCGATGTGGAATGTGTACGCCGCATTCAGCGTATTACCAGGTTTATCACAGCGATGGTGGGGGAGGGGAATAAAAAAAGAGGTGTAATTAATTAAAGAACTATGAAAACGGCTCCTCTGGTTGGTCTGATGCGATGTGAACACATCCCAGCTGCTTCCTGTCCTCCTCGCAGTGGGTTAAGGGACGAGTCAGGCTGCTTTATGGTGATGAGGAGCTGGAAGAGTCCTTTGGTTTCAGTGAAGGAGTAAAATCAGGTTACAGAGAAGAGGCTGTCATATATACATGCAGATTCTTCCAGAAGGCATTATTAGACATAAAATCTACAACTCAGATCACACCATGTTCTATCTTATGTTAATGGTCAAATGTTCTCATTTGACTTATTCCCTGGATAGCCAGAAAAGTCTTAAAATGTCTTAAATACACATTTACTAATATAAGGCCTTAAAGCCACTCACTGTAAATTAAAGGAGTTCACAAACTAAAACAAAGAAACAACCATTGTGACATCCCATCCAAAACATCAGGGTGAATTCAGGTAAAATGGGCCATTTAAGGTTTAAGTGTCTCAGTGACTGAGATGATGTCAAACTGTTGCCACAACAGTATTTGACATTTAACATTTGATTTCATTGGTCTGAGGTTATGAAGAGGGGCGGGGCAAACCTCAGAAAACTGCCTACTGAGTGGCCTGATATAGTGCAAGAAATTCAATTCATTTTTCAATTTTATTTATTTCTATAGCGCCAAATCACAACAAGAGTCGCCTCAAGGTGCTTTATATTGTAAGGTAAAGACCCTACAATAATACAGAGAAAAACCCCAACAATCAAACGACCCCCTATGAGCAAGCACTTGGCGACAGTGGGAAGGAAAAACTCCCTTTTAACAGGAAGAAACCTCCGGCGGAACCAGGCTCAGGGAGGGGCATCCATCTGCCGCGACCGGTTGGGGGTGAGGGGAGAAAGACATGCTGTGGAAGAGAGCCAGAGATTAATAATAGCTCATTAAATGCAGAGAGGTGGAAAAACACGGTGAGAGAAAGAGAAACACTCAGTGCATC
>VUQS01038841.1:0-13003 GCA_015108495.1 Heterochromis multidens | reverse complement strand
AGGAAAAATGTGGAGGAAAAAGGTGCACAAGCAGCAGGGATGACTGCAGCCTGGAGAGGATTGTCAGGAAAAGGCCATTCAAAAGTGTGGGGGACCTTCACAAGGAGTGGACTGAGGCTGGAGTTAGTGCATCAAGAGCCACCACACACAGACGGATCCTGGACATGGGCTTCAAATGTCGTATTCCTCTTGTCAAGCCGCTCCTGAACAACAAACAACGTCAGAAGCGTCTTACCTGGGCTAAAGAAAAAAAGAACTGGTCTGTTGCTCAGTGGTCCAAAGTCCTCTTTTCTGATGAGAGCAAATTTTGCATCTCATTTGGAAACCAAGGTCCCAGAGTCTGGAGGAAGAATGGAGAGGCACACAGTCCAAGATGCTTGAAGTCCAGTGTGAAGTTTCCACAGTCTGTGTTGATTTGGGGAGCCATGTCATCTGCTGGTGTTGGTCCACTGTGCTTTATTAAGTCCAGAGTCAACGCAGCCGTCTACCAGGACATTTTGGAGCACTTCATGCTTCCTTCCACAGACGAGCTTTATGGAGATGCTGACTTCATTTTCCAGCAGGACTTGGCACCTGCCCACACTGCCAAAAGTACCAAAACCTGGTTCAATGACCATGGGATTACTGTGCTTGATTGGCCAGCAAACTCGCCTGACCTGAACCCCATAGAGAATCTATGGGGCATTGCCAAGAGAAAGATGAGAGACATGAGACCGAACAATGCAGAAGAGCTGAAGGCCGCTATTGAAGCATCCTGGTCTTCCAGAACACCTCAGCATCCATGTCCATGCCACGCCGCATTGAGGCAGTAATTCATGCTAAAGGGGCCCAAACCAAGTACTGAGTACATATGCATGATTATACTTTTCAAAGGTCTGACATTTCTCTATTTAAAATCCTTGTTTTATTGATTTCATGTAATATTCTAATTTTCTGAGCTTTTGAATTTGGGGTTTTCATAAGCTGTAAGCCATGATCAACAAAATTATAACAAATAAAGGCTTGAAATATCTCGCTTTGCATGTAATGAGTCTATATCATATATTAGTTTCACCTTTTAAGTTGAATTACTGAAATAAATGAACTTTTGCACGATATTCTAATTTTTCGAGTTTCACCTGTACACTGTTCACCATGTACCTTAAGTGAACTTCAATGACTCATCGACCCGTATCGGACTCCTTTCACAACGTTTTACAGCCTCCTCCAGAGTAAATAGATGTGGACACCAACTGAGGTAAACAGTGGACTGACAGCCTACACTCGCATCAGATGAACGGTAGCCAGAGTTGTTTGTCCTACAGCAGCCACCGTAACTAGGATTATGCACTTGAGTTGGGAGGGGTAAGAAAACAGAACTCGGTTGACTGCAATCTGCAATCTACTGACATCTGGTGGTGAGATTTTAAACAATGTACTTTTAACAAAAGAAGACCTGTTGTTTTTTTCCCCCCATTTCTTTTGTTTCTTTTGTTTGTGCCTCTTGTGGTTTTCTAACAGTCTGTAGTGTCAGTCCTTCATATTGTCTGTTGTCTTTCTGTCCTGCAGGGTGCAGCAGTGGGCGTTGGCTTTCTCTGTGGAGCTTCGGGAGTTCTCAACCAAATACTCCGGCTCTCTGCTGCTGCAGAAGGTAAATAAAGCCAAAACTGGTAAAACAATTTTCATGTACATAATGCAGTAGGTCTGTTTAAAAATAAATAAAAAATAAAAATAAAAAAGAGTAAAGTGAATTACATGTTTTGAGTGGATTTATGATATATGGATCCTCAATAACTCAAGATTTTGGGCACCAGTGTTTCCTAAAGTCTGAAACCTTGTCAGCTGGAGTTCTTTAACTCTTGGATGGAAATCTGTTACAGGATTTGTCATTTTTTAAGTTAAACATTGTGAGCACAGAAAAACTACAAGCCTGTGCTCATAGTGCTTGTGCATTTGCTCAAGGCTGCAATAAAGCATAAATGCTGACTGAGCTATGATATGGATCATGTGTCTAAAAACACCATCTTTAGGGTACATTCAGCAAAGATTATCACACACTAAGACTGAGAGGTTCTGTTTCAGCCTTTAATACTTCTGGAGGTTTGACTCTCTCTAGAGGTTCTGCAAAGAACCTTAAAAGTCTCATAAACCTTTGGAGGTTATATTTTTTACCGTCTCCATTGGCTTTGCTGGAATAACATTCTGCCACTACAGTACTGTCTAAGCTACAGACAAACTCTTTTTTAATGTTGAAATGTGTTCATTTGAGCTGAATTTTCCTCTAGCAGTTAAAACATGACCAGTGTGTGTTTAAGATGTGAGTTTCTGAGGCCTCACATTTTACTGTTGGAAATGAAAGTAATGAAAAGAAGCTGAATCTGAAACTGATCCTGAGGCTTCTGACTGTTTGAACTGGAAACAATGAGCAATAAGAGGTGTTTGGATGTGTGTGTGCGTGTGTGTGTGCGTGCGCGCGCGCACATTTGTGCTTGTTTGCCAGGACAAACACACACACACTCAGGGATCATGGTAATGCCCAGATTGAGGACTGAGCCCTCTTTACCAGCGTCAGGATTTGTGGCCTGTTCTGATTTTAGACATTCATCCATTTATCTGTCAGATTTAGACCCGTCAGAGGCAGTCAGCAGTTTGTCTGCTTTCAAACACACACACACCTCCTGCAGTCCAGAATAAAGAACATAACAACATGTGTATGTGTATAGGAACCAAAATAACCCCATAATAACTTAAGATTATATTTTTATGTATGTTTTCACTTGTTATGGATGAGACACCAGCACAGACAAATAAAATGCATAAACCACTTATGAAATAACAAAAACTAGACATGTCCAGAGCTAGTTCTGAGGATGGATATCCGAGCAAATCTATGAAAGGATCAGTGCTAAAATAAAGCAAATCAAAACCTGATTCTGTCTTCTGCTGTTGCAAAGTTGCTCTCCTTTATGATAGTCAAGCAAATGCAAATAAATGGGGAAAAAATCCTTTAGCCCAACTCTGAGTTCAGCATTCATAATACATGGTTATCAATCAATCTGTTTTTGTCATTGGCAGAAAGCAACATACAAAACATGTATGCGGCAGCGTCTCAAGTTTTTGCAGAGTATCTTTTCCAAACATGTTAAAAGGCTGACCTGCAGGATCATTCCATGTAACAAACAAGTCATAAGCTCTATGGCATTTTTTTTAAATCTCTCTTGAAATAATGTCCTCAATTTTTGTCAGCAACAGCACGACTGTGAGGCCAAAGTTGACAAAAATGAACACCTCTAGTTTTATGGATTCAACAGAATTTTAAAATGTGCCTCCTTTTTCTTCTCACCTCAGTGAGATCTGAAAGACTCCACAAAAATGATCAAAACTGTAAACTAGAGAGCAAATAGTAGCTTTAAAACAAGGAGTCCGTAAACAAAGATGTTATTCAAACCCCATTTTATGCACCATAAATGAAAAACAATAATGCAACATCAATTTTAGCCATAGTAGTGCCAAGCACATAAATGATGGTGAATTGTGTTTCAATAACAGGTACAGTCTGGTTTCCTTGCAGAGAGCTCCGTGGTAGAACTACTTAAAAGGATTCAGACTAGGACTAGGAACAAAAACATGACCCCCAACCAAAAATACGTTGTTGTCAAGTATTGTGTTCATGCAGAACTCCAGCAGCGACAAGCTGATCAAGAAAACTGGTTTTCAGGGTGTTTACGCCCAGCTTACATCATCAGCATCACACTGTGCATTTCAGCAGAGTGCAGTGTAAGTGTAAGTGTCTGTCGCATTTACAGGAGTTTTTAAAAATATGGTGGCAGAGGTGGGACCAAGAACGAAGAGCGAGTGGGGTGTCACAGGAAATCAGAATATTTTATCATAAATACATTTAAATTTCTGTTTTGGATCCCTTTTTTGGCAAAAAAGTATTTAGACTCAAGCAAAAATCATAAATGGTTTAGTGGTACACAAGCTGTGCAATCAAAATATATTTTAAGTACCTAAAATAAACATATTCACTATGTAGAATGACACTTTTCAGAATCATTTCCATGATATTATTGGATCATGGTTATTGATTGATTAATTTATTGCTTAAATGTCACAGCAGCAGATGATTTTCATTCATTATTTACTGCTGGCTTATTTCATCTATAATAACAAAGCATCATATTGTATATTGGGATGGAAATTTAAAGGAAAATTAACATAGGATGCTTAGTGAAGTGTTGGGTCACCACATACCTCCAGAACAGCTGCAGTGCTCCTGGTCATTGACTCTCAAAGTCAAAGTTTTTTCCTAATAGATTTTCCCTTATTTGATGTGTTGATAATGGTGGAGAGTACTGTCTGGTAGACTGGCCCAGAATCTCCCAAAGGAGGTCAGTTGGGTTTAGATCTGGTGATGGTGAATGTAACAGCTAATGATTCAGATCATTTTTATCCTCATCAAACCAATTACTGAGTGTTCGTGTCCTGTGGATGGAAGCGCTGTCATCCTGGAAGAGACCACTGCCATCAGGATGGAAATGTTTGATTAGAGGTGACCACTCAGAACAATGTTGCACTGATCTGCAGTGACCCATCACTCTAAGGGGAAAACTGAGGTTACACTAGGTTACATTTCCACTGAGGCCCCTTCCTCCAAGCTTAAAAAAAACACTGAGAAACCCTTTTTGTCACTCCACAGAGCTTTGTGCTCTTTATACTGTAAGTGTGCAGGACTGAGACAGAAGACATTCACCGAGGTTGGACTAAATGTTTAGCTCTGCTCGTGTATTTGCTTCAGTTTGGGCAGCTTGGACTAATTGGAATTAGTAAATGACTTAATGAAGAGATTCAGAGTGTAAATACCCAGACTGGGCTGACCCTCCTCACACTCAGCTGGCTGATCCACCTCAAGCTTCTTGATCCGGAGAAAGTGACCCAATTACCTCAAATATCCCCTCAGTATGAAAACACACACACGCACACACACATGCCTCTCCTGCAGCTGATTTAATCTGAATTATCTCATAAAAACAAGGCAGTCGCTCACCAGCAGCACATCATTTTCACTGTTACTCTCTGGAAACATCCTGAAATACATGTGAGGCAGATTCATTTCTGCTGTGAACAGAAGATAAGACGTCAGAGCTTGTTGGGAGTGTGGTGAAATGTTGCTCATCATAATAACTGATGACACTCAGTGAGTTTGTCCTTCTACAGTTTTTCTTTATATACAGATTAAATACATTTCTTGATTGTTACCAGAAGTATATGGACACTTCTGTTCACACTGGCTTTCAGTTGTGGGTTTGGTTGTTAATTTGAACCCCCTTTAGGCAGGAGCAGAGCAGCAGCTTCTCCTTCTGGGATCCACAAAGTGCATTAATAAAAAAAATAAAATAAAAAAAAAACTTCTGGTGTCTTTGTTTTCCTCTCAGAAACTGAAGGATGTGGAGCCGATCATTAAGATTGTGGAGGTGGATGGACAAGACCTGGTGAAGGACTACTCTGATGAAATCGAACGAATGTTGGGAAGTAAGATGAAGTCGGTGAAGGTGAGGGTCATTAAAAGGAGGTCTTTCAGGACTATGCATGGGAGACCAAACTGATTTTAACCCATGATTTTTAATGTAATGTGAAGCTTTCATCTAATGCTGTTGCTGCTTTTGCATCTTCATAACCAGATCATGACGCTCAGTGCATGCTGTTATACTTTGTCATTAGTTTGCTGCCAAACAGCTACAGCAGAATGATCAGTTAGACAGTGTTCTTTAGAAGGCTTAATGGGGTGAATGATACCACTGTCATCACTTTGTGTAAAGTGTGCAGCTGAAGAATGAAGTAGTTGGGTTAGGTTTAAAAAACGTTTTTTTCAAAAATGGCACAAAGTTTGCTTTAGGAGGCTGAGAAAAGAGATGTGACTCAACCAAGCGGTCTCATGGAAAAATGTGTAATGGTCCGAAATGTATTTCAACTGGAAGAAAGTTTCATGGCTGTACATACGCATCACCAGCCTGGCAGCCAAGAAAACTGAGCTTTGGAAAAAAAAAAAGAAATTATGATCTATTTCTAACCCTGACAAAGTAGTTTTAGTCTTTATCATGAAATTCCTTTGTGTTGAACCGTCAACTAAAGTAGCTTTGTAGCTGTGTACTGAACACAGAGCCATGAGAGCGGTATGAGTCTTCTCACAAAGAAAGTAAATAAGCGTAATTACCAAAAGGACGCATATTCCTTTAAAGCCATTAATATCAGAGATTTTCTTTAAAGCAGCGCTTCTCATGTTGTTGTAGCTCTTAGGTGTCCTGAGAGTATTGATAAGATACTGAAAAGAAACTGCTCACAGAAGTCTGTCTAAATACTTTAGTGACTGTATTATTATTAATAATAATTCTGTAGCTGGTCACAGCTACGAAAGCTTGGGGACCTTTAAAATTTTGATTCTCCCTCTCATGATGTGCAGTCCAGTCTTTTAGTCTTAGTTTTATTTCTCTTTTCTTTTTCTTGTGCCAGAGGTTAGCAGAATCTGCAGAAGACTCAGACTTGTACCATGAGTTCAACGCCACATTAGAGGTCAGTGCACCTTTTTTATTCTGATGATAACTGATCAGCTGACTGGTATGGAACCTCTCCAGCTGTCTGCATGTTTAAATTAATGTTGGTGGATGATAAAACTTCCAAGTTTGTCATGTGTCAGTCTCAGGTATACTTGTACTTCCTGTGCCTTTAACTGAATGCTAACAGTAGCATGCTGGCTGAATGTGGATCAGAGTTAACAGCAGGCCATGAGGCCGCAGCAGATTGGAGGTTTAAACCCTCAGCTGACACCTGAAATTAGATTAGATCAAACTTCACTGATCCTATGAGGAAACTGGGTCGACACCACACAAGAAACTCAGCACAGAAAATAAATACTGTTGCACAATAAGCAGCAGGAAAGTTTAGTATTTCTAGCTTCTTCTATTAACTGGTGAATCTTTCATCTGTAATTCAAACGAGTAAAGAGATGATGTGCTGTGCTTTGGTTGCTTTTGCTGACATGTGCTGATCTCTTGTATATGAAACCTTTCCTATGTTCCTATGTGAATTCAGTTTTGTTAATGGAACACAAAATCAAAAGTCATATCAGGGCACTTTACATCATAAGGTCATGGCCTTACAGCATTACTGAGAGAACCCCAACAATATCCCTTGAGCACCACTTGGCGACTGAAGGGAGGAAAAACTCCTTCTTGACAGGAAGATGTACATACAGAAAGGTACAAGGAGAGGGAGAGGACAGAAAGAAAAAGCACCAAGACAAAAAGTTAATGATATACAATAGCGGCAAGAGAGGAAAGGAGAAGCACTCGGTGCATCATGGGAAGTCTATAGGACCCCTGTGAGACTATAGCAGCTTAACTTAGAGATGTTCAGGGTTACCTGATCCAGTCGAACTATAAACTTTATTAAAAAGGAAAGGTGAGATACAACATGTTTATTTACCTTCTATTAACATCAAAAACTTTTTTCTCAGCCTTTGTTGCCAAAACCTGCCAGTTGTCAAGCTCCGCATCAGATACTTACGGTGGCCCTGAGAGGTCAAACACACTGCAACCTAAAAAAAACACCAGTAAATAAGAAAATGCTTCAAAAACACACAAAACACAATGGAAGTGAAGTTGAACACAACATAACAGAAGTATGAAAACGCTGCAGAAGCTCACAAAACAAATATGAGTCATGCAAGTAGAACACACATTATGTTCTACATCTTTTTCTCCCTCACAACTCCGATGAATCCTCCGCTTCTTTTAAGAGCGTCTCAGTGCGATCCTTCGTATGTTTTGGTTTCTGTCACTTCTGCAGCTGTTCTGTCACATTATTCTCTCCCCAAAATCACTTCCACTGTGTCTTGTCTGCTTTTGCAGCGTTTTCCATTTGCTGGTGTTTTCTTAGGTTGCAATGCATTTGACCTCTCAGGGCCACTGTAGATACTTGATTTTGCTCTTTACAATGTAAGTGAAACTTTGGAACTAAAATTTACCACAAAAACTGCAGCAGTCCCGCACATCCCTCAGACTGTAGGTTTGCAAATTTTTTTCTGTAGAACTGCATAAATCCTAAATGCCATACCTGCTGGGTGATGAGTCCTCTATGATGCTGGATGCCTTCCTTAGGCGTCGTAGATGTAGATGTCTTCCAAAGTTGGCAGATGTCTGTTTGTGAACCTTTCTGCTATTCTTATAACAGCAGAAGATCATAACGATTATTGACCGGCAATAACTTGTGGTTTGTAATGGATTATGAGCCGGATGAGATACATCATTGACGATCTGGTTATTACATCAAACAACTTATCAAAAACAGCTGATCAGATCTGATGCTGCAGTCAGGGGGTATTTGAGATATTTTGACTTAACTCTGGAGAGCAGTCATGTGGTCCATTTTAAATTTTTTTTTCAATTTTAGTCAGTCTGTAACACCACAATATCTAATATTTACCTCCCACAAGGAGGTCATGTTTTTGGTAGTTTGCATGCGTTTCATTCTATCACGATAGTTCAAAAAGTTTTGAATGAATTCTGATAAAACTTTGTAGGGGTGCAGAGTGGGGTCATGTTAACAGTCCATTAAAATTTGACTTACATCCACCAAAGTCTTCAAGGTCAACTTAATGATTTATTGGTCAAAAATTGACAAAAAGCCTTAAAACTTAGAAACTTTGATTCTTACAAGTTTGATGTGTATTGTCAACATATTGAAAGTACCATATAAAGATTTAAAATATGTAACATCTGACCTCTGACCTCTCCTTCAGGGTCAATAGATTGATCTGAAGATCAAAGTGATAATAATGCTGTATAGAGCTATTTAAAACTGTTTCTTACTGCCATTGTTTGTATTGATAACATATAGGGAGTGATGTATAGGGATTATAAATATCATGTCACATTTGACCTCTGACCTCACTTTTACATTGCACATTGTCTTTCTTTCAATTTGACCCCAAAATGTGTGATTTTTACTGCACTACAATCTTCTTAAAGTACGTTTAAAAAGAACAAAGCAAACAAAATGATTATGTACAAGACACAATATTATCCCCTTAAAAGGAAATACTGCCCAGAGAGTGAGCTGCTTTGGCGGAGGTTTGCGCTCTCTGGGGGCTTCTGTATTGCAAGCCTGGTGGCTTGCCTAGCCCAAGTTAACCCCTGCTGGGCTCATGCATCCCCGGTGCATGAGCCCAGTGGGGCCTACTGTTACTGTGAGCCATTTTACACATACAAACAGCTATAAAAAAAAAAAAAATAAAGAGGCTAAGAAAAAAAAAAGAACTAAAAAACAATGAAAATGTTAGAACTTAATTCTTTGCTGTCTGTGAGCATTGCTGGAAGAGAAATTAGGAAATAAACTCCTCATGCTCTCTCTGTCACACTCTGATATATCATCATCTGTTATATCATTTCAGCTAGCTTTCTAGTCTAGTTAACTAATTTTTTCGCACCTTGTTTTAGTTTTTAGCTTTATTTAACTATTAAAACCTTGCACAACCACTTTCTTCAACTACAGTGCAGTTCATAAATGCCAGTCTATATTCATTTTTTTAAGCCTCTGTTTATGGTGCACCTGAGTGTAACAGGTAAAAACTTTCAGTTTTGTGGGAACAACTTAGTTTCTGCTGTCTCAGATCATTACAGTGTTACACTGAATAGGAAAAAAGCATCTCTTTTAAAAATTAACAAGAAATGTCAAGAAAAAAGTAATTTCTCTATTATAGATAACTCTGAATATACAGCATAAGTCCTTACAGGCCCGCTTGGTTCATAGCATCTAATATCCACCTCGGTTTGAAGTTTTATTTCAGCTGCTTAGAGTGTAATCATTACAAAATGAATGTAGAGGAACAAATGGAAGGAAATGCTGATGATCCAATCTCCTCCATGTGTTCTTTGTTTTTTGTGCTTAGATGTGATTCACTTGGTAGATTAAACTAGGTACTCACTCCTCAACAATCAGAATGCACTGAAAGTCAGTGTTTCTGTGTTAAGAATCTGTTTCCTGTTGCTCCCAGTTTGATTACTACAATTCGATGATGATCAACACCATGGATGAGGATGGGAACTACGTGGATCTGGGTGGAGAGTTTTCCCTCGAGGAGAATGAACATTTCAATAACCTACCCGTAAACACTCAGATGAGCAACATCCAAGTTCCCACCAACGTCTACAACAAAGGTCAGAGGTGCTTGACATGTCTGACACCCTCAACACAGGCCATGCCTCTTTGAGAGAGAGCGCAAAATAAGCATGATTTTCCTCTCTGTGCAGATCCCAACATCCTCAATGCCATCTACAACACAGAGGCTTTAAATGACATCTTCATTGGTAACTTCCAGAAGGATCCCACGCTCACCTGGCAGTACTTTGGCAGCTCCACCGGTTTCTTCAGGATCTACCCTGGTGAGTTTAGCCATAAAGTTCTGCTCATTTCCAGCTCCATATTTTTATTTTCTACTCTAATATAGTAGCTTTGCATGATTTCACAATTCAGAATAATCCTTATAGTATATTTTACTGGGCCTTAGTGCAGCCCCTCAGTTCATCCTCTGTCTGAAACAAGATGTTTAGCTCCCCTCCATTTAAAGCCACCTCTCTTAATCATGTATCTGCTGCCATTGATGCCTGCTCTGTTCTATTCTGGGCTCCTGCTGCTGGTCCCAGAAAAGAGCCAAGTAAATATCAATCTTCTTTTGAATGTTCCTGACTGAAATAAAACCAGTAAAATAAGAGAGTTTGACATCATTTTGTAATGATCATATAATAAAATTCCCCTAAAACTCCCAATATTTTTAACACCTGCAATCTATATAATCTGTTGAAATCTGTCTGGTGGGTTTATCCTTGTATCCATGCATATTTTGCCTGTTAATTCCACATAAAGTGTAATGGATTATTGATATTATCAGTGTCAGGCTGTGAACTGACTCCATGTGCTTTTGATCAGGCATTAAATGGACTCCAGACTCTAACGGTGTGGTAGCCTTTGACTGCAGGAACAGAAACTGGTGAGTTTGGTCCGCCAACCCCTCCTCACTTGTCAGTGCCTTCTGAGGTAACTCACAGGATGCTTAAATTACTGTACAGCTCATTTGAATGTTTTCATATCTGTAACTTTTATTATAAATGAGCAGCTAAAGTTCAGTGGTGATAATCATGGGTGCATATTTTATTTGAACAATGGTGGTGGTGGGGGGGCACATTACTCGAGAACTCGAGGAACTCTGAAGCTTTTATGGGCTCAGGTTTTCCAGCTTATCTCTGAGAGGTTTTGCATTTACAAAGTCATGCTACTCACTAGGGCACTGCTATGCAGAGCTATTTTTGGAAGAAAAATAATGATTATTTCTGAGGTTAGGTGCTGTCAGAATAACAAGAGCTAGATTTCACCTTGGCTGTTTGGTTTGATGACCCACTGAAACCCGCTGGATTAGGGTTGTGTCTGATTTGATTGATATTAAATACTTACATGTCCTGTGGGCAAACGCTGAGGCAGATGGGTTTCTAAGTTTAGCCTGTTAATTATAAAGGTGTCAACTCACCAGCAGCAGAGAAACAGAAACACAAAGTCCACTAATGAGGGAGGCTGGAAGCAACTCAGTCAAAGTGTGAATTTAATCTTTTTACAGATGCAAGAAGAAGACTTTATTATATTTCACTGCCTTCAGCACCCCACACAACTGAAGCGGCTTCAGTTAAATACATAAATGTTTCTGCCTGAAAGTAAACCAGCCAAAAATGTTGCTCACTTTTCCAGTGGGAGTTAGAAAGTCTCCAAAATTATGAACACTTCCAGAATCGTCACCTTTATGAGTAAAACCTCAATGTTAGGGAAGTCTTTGTACTGACTGTGCTATATAGATTTATCTATATAACAACAGGAATTAGTACAATACAGAAAGGGAGTAAATACCTCTGTGAGGCTGAATTTCAGTCTAAGGAGGTCATTCCTCTGGCTCTGCATTGGCTGAGTAGCGGCCAGCCAGAGTCCTGATCCTCTGGAAAAGACGATAAGCTGCTCCTTAGCCGGGTCACTGCAGCCCGCATGGCACCATATGTGACTGTTCATGCATTTCTAAATAATACCAGAGAACTGCATATGTCCCAAAACACCTCATCACTCCGCATTACTGCAGCTGAGCTGCCAGAGCTGCTGCATACATCTGCAGGGAGGTGTATACTGAGACTGTGAAAGGTGCAGATTGAGTTTGTAAAAATAGATCATTAATTCATTAGTGTTTTTATATATGAATTTCCCTTTGGGATCAATAAAGTTATTCTTCTTATTCTTATTTTTATCTGCAGTTCTGCAGGGGCCATTCCAGGATATTTTAAATACAGCACATAAAAGGAGGTGGGGTGGGGGGGGCAGTAAGAACCTGTTAAGGGTGCCCATGGGAAATCAGAAAATTCTGCCAGAGATGAATACCAAACTACAACCCGAATTCTGGAAAAGTTGGGATGTTCTTTAAATTTGAAACAAATGAAAACCAAAGGACTTCAAATCACATGAGCCAATATTTTATTCACAACAGAACATAGATAACATGACAAATGTATAAACTGGGAAATTTTACACCTTCATCCACTAAATGAGCTCATTTCAAATTTGATGCCTGCTACAGGTCCCAAAAAAGTTGGCACGGGGGCAACAAATGGCTGAAAAAGCAAGAAAGTCCAAAAAGATTCAGCTGGGAGAACATCTAGCAACTAATTAAGTTAATTGATATCAGGTCTGTAACAAGATTAGCTATAAAAGGGATGTCATAGAGAGGCAGAGTCTCTCAGAAGTAAAGATGGGCAGAGGCTCTCCAATCTGTGAAAGAGTGCATAAAAAGATTGTGGAATACTACAAAAACAATGTTCGTCAATGTCAAATTGCAAAGACTTTGCAACTCTCATCATCTACAGTGCATAACATCATCAAAAGATTCAGAGAAACTGGAGATATCTCTGTGCGTAAGGGACAAGGCCGAAGACCTTTATTG
>VUQS01038830.1:25706-40643 GCA_015108495.1 Heterochromis multidens | reverse complement strand
AAAAAAAAGTTTGTTTTAAAAAAAAAAAAAATTTTAAAAAAAAAAAAAAAAAAAAAACATTTTATATTGTATCTTTAGGCACTTTGTTACTAGCAGCCAATCGTAAAAACACATTATTTGTTCCCATTTCTTTAGTTGAATCTATGAAAAATAACACAGTTTGAGGCATAAAATTGTAATTTTGCACCAATAAGCTGATTCCCAAACAGCTATTAGCTAACAACTTGGCATATCTCAGCATAGTGTGCAGTGTGTCCTTAAAAAACTTGAGGAAGCTGGATGAGTGGAGGACAGAAAAAAAGAATTTGCAGGCCTAAAAAACAATCTACAGCAGATGAACAGTATCTGAAAGTCATGTCCTTAAGAAATAGGAAAATATCCAGCAAAGACCTGACACAGGACCTGAGCGATGCATCTTCAACTGATCCATCTACTGTTTGCTGAAGTCTCATCAGAAATGGTCTCAGGGGAAGTGTGGCTGTCAAGAATCCATTCTTAAGGAAGGGAAACAGGAAGAAAAGTCCAAGAATCTTTGCCAATGTGTACGGAGGAGGTCAGGAGAGAGGTACAATAGGAGTGTCTACAGCCGTCTGTAAAACATGATGGAGGCTCTGTCATGGTTTGGGGCTGCATTTCAGCCAGTGGTGTTGGGGAGCTTGTCAAAATTGATGGAATTATGAACACAGAAAAGTACCATCAGATTTTGATCCACCATGCAATACCATCTGGAAAGCGTCTGATTGGCAACAATTTCATTTTTCAGCATGACAATGATCCCAAACACACTGGCAAAGCAATTAAAGCATACCTGGATTGAAAAACACACAATGAAACACTATCACTTTTTGCCTTATATACTTTATTTCCAAGCTGGGATGGGCTCCAGCCCCCCCCACCCCCGGCGACCCTGAATTGGATAAGCGGAAGAGAATGGATGGATGGATGGATGGATGGAAGAGAATGGATGGAAGAGAATGGATGGATGGACTTTATTTCCATGTTTGTTTGCATATGGTTCAATCGCTGCACTTATTTCCCAAATGATGGGTACCATATAATACACATAACACATCTTTTAAGACAGACAAATGTAAGGCCTGTGTTATAAAATTAAAATGCAAACTAACTGAGCACACAGCTGGGTTTGCTCTTAAACAAATGCATAATTATGCTTGAGAGCCACTGGCCCTCTTTATGTGATCAGGTAGAGCATTCCTCTGAGTGGTGGATTAAACAGAAGACTGCCCAAATGCAGTGTGACAAAAGGGAACAGCACAACCTGTGATGGAAGATATTTTAGAGGCTTTAATGGTGTCCTCAGCAGGACATGGAGGCATAGTCACGCAATGAAGGCGGGGCGAGATCGTTTAAAATTTTATGCAGATGATACATATTTGAACGAAATCAGAAGACAGTTTTTCTGTCCCACCGTGATGATACGGAGTTAATATTATCACAGAATTTTTAAGACGATGCTGAAACATGTGGTTTTACGTTGAAGCTGTTATAATTAAATGTAAAAAAAAAAACCCAAAACAAAACAAAACATATCTGGATATGTATTGCATTGCCTGTGAAGTAAAGACACCGTTGTTCCCTTTGCAAAAAAAGAAAATAAACTTCCTTTGTCTACACTGCGTGCTGCTTTCACTGGATGCAGAAATGACTATAACCTCCTACCAAAGGTTACATTTGCGCCTTTGTCTGCGTTGCTGAAGATAAAAAAAAAAATTGTGTGCATTTTAGTGAAGCATAAATGAGCTACAGGAAACACATTAAAAATGCAACCAAACAAAGTGAGTGCTGCTTCTTATTGCCCTGCTTGATTTCAGCAGCGCACGGAGCACATCTGGAGAGAAGCAGGACATCCACTTTTGATGACAGGCCCCCGTAAAGAGAAAGGGGGCGGGGTCAGGGCGGGTGTTGGATTTCACAGCCAGAGAACGTGACTGCTATGGTTGCCTCTGCGAAAGCCGTTTCCAACTTGTCTGCTCTCTGAACGCCACTCGCCGACTCTTACCTACTGTTTGCCCGGGGGGTAACTCACTCGTCAGAGCCACCGTTTGGGAGATTTAAGAAGTCGGCAGAAAACTTTCAAAAGACTACAACCGCTGTAAAAATACAGCGGCGCGACTGAACTTCCAGCAGCAGTCCGAGGCGAGCGGGAGGAGGAGGAGGAGTCAACAGGTCCCAGGTATTACCATACACTTGTCACTGACAGCTTGTCAACATTTGACAGCCTGTGTCCAGGTCTCGGGTCTCCCTAGAGGTGGTTAGCCAAGCACCGTAACAACCTGTCTCCTTTTCACCTGGAGGATTTTGAATGCGTCACGAGTCGGCGCGGTGATTAAATGCACGGGTGTGACAGGTTCTTCATGCTGTTCATTGTTAGAAACCTACTGGACAACCGGAGCACGAAACTCCTTCTCAAGTTGGCAGTTCGTCACCACTTTAGCCTCCGTTTGCACTGTCAACAAATAAATAAACTATAATTGTGTTTAATCCAGCTACGTTATAATGCGCGAATTCGACGTCTCTCAGGGCAGCTAGCATGCAAAGCTAATGCTTCTTTACCTCTCGGTGGAGGTTGTAAAGACATTTAAGCGCTGACAGTTTCCTTTAGTTAATTAGCAGAGCCTCCTCGGTATCCAGTTAGCTTGGCTGTTGAGAAAGTGGCGATTTACGGATTTAAAAAAAAAACTGTAATGTGCGTCTGGGTGCCTCAGTTACCCTCTCAGAGAAAAGCTAGTGTTTTGGCAGGGTCGGGACAGCGGAATGTGGGGAGATAGTATTTCTTTTCACATGGTGCGTTTGCACATTTCGCTCAGCATTGTTTGGCTGTGGGCTACTTCAGGCTTGAGGTAAACTTTGCTCGAGTGCGTAATTAATACCGGTCATGTCAGGGAGCCCACTTCCTCGGTGTGCAGACAGAGGCACGGCCACTGCTTGCATTCTTTTAAGGTGCTCTGAACTGAGCTGCAAACTTGCTGACCCAAGACCAAAAAAAAAAACAGACACATTTTTTTTCTTTAGCCTTAAGGTATATTGGCAAACTGACAGATATCTCCCCCAATTTGTTAACACTCTCGATTATCCGCTGTCAAGATAATGTGGCGATTTAAGGCGTCTGCATCTCCTCAAATTAAATGTCAGGAGTCTTTAAGTATACCCTGCAGCATCAAAACCTGCAGTATTATCTTGTAAAATGTTGTCTTATTAACCACAGATTACAGTGCTCCGTACCCTCTGTTGTTAGCTGTACTTTGTAGAGATGATTCCTTGTGTTTGAATTAACCCTTATGCCTGTGCAGGATTTGTTGAGTGATTTCTAGAAAAATAAATGAATTTTTTACGCCTTTGCAGGTCTTCACTGCTGGCTGCAAGGCAGTGCAGACCAATTGCTTTCGGGGGAGGCGAACTCGGGGTGGCACTGGAGGAAAAAGATACACGACCTTTCCTGTGACAACCTGTGACATTCAGAGCAAGATGCATTAGGGGAAGAGTCACTCACTGGGAAATCTGGGGTGTCTGAGGGTTTTCCCACCCTGTCACCTCCCGTCTTGGTGTGATTCACAGTTAAATGTTGTGCCCTCGCCATAATTTGACAAGGCTTGGCCTGAATACCAGATTGTTTTTTCCTGCCCAGTAAGCTGTCACACATGATGAAAATTTTTGATAATAACCTTCAGACATTTGGCATAAAATAGTTGTATTTGCAGTCTAGCCATCTTGTGATACCTGATCTCATGTCATGCATGCTCATCATTGTGTTCTAAAAATATAGTTCCTGATAAGCTTTGGGCTTATGTGAAAGGCATCATTTTGGCACTCATGAGCAAATCTCATACTAACGCTTTAGTGAGTGAGGTTCGAAGAAATGATTTCCTGCAGTCACATGTCGTTTTCATGCGAACTTCTTCTTGAGTACAATTAAAATTTTGAGTTTTCTTTCTCAGAACAGTATATTAAAGATCTAAAGACCGTGGAGATAATGTTTTTCTAAATGTCATACTGCCCACTGTTGCACAGAGTGGTTTCTGTGATGCAGTCAGAACTTCTATGAAAGGTGTCAGCGGAAAGTGTCTTCTCTTCTCGTGTGAACCGTGCCAATCAAAGGCCTTGTGTGCCCTAAATGTATCATCATGACAGCGGAGGCAGTGGCACACTCAGTTCGCCACCTTACCTCCCCCACACCCTCAGCATGTCCCTCTGCTTCCTGTAGTTTGTAGAGTCAAGTGTCAGAAACACTAGAAAGGGATTTTTTATTTTTTTTATTTTTTTTTTGTTTTGCATGGTAGTGGTGAGTCAGTAGCTCCTAGCTCTATGACTTTTGTTACATTTGATGACAGTTTTTCTCATCATGCATGGAACTAGTGAATTCACCAGATGAAAAATGATGAGTTATTAAAGGTTGTTTGGATTGTTCTTGTTGAAAGGGATTTATTTGAAGGATTTTTGCACATTTTACACATTATGTATTCTTTTACTTCTCTGTGGTGTAATATTATACAGCTATAATAAGACTTGTATATTGAATTAATGCATTTTGAGTGACCTTCTTTTGCACATAAGTATGTTTTTCCTTTCTTCTTTTACTATTAAGTATAAGGGTTGTGTAATCTCTGCAGTACCATCGGTTTTTATCAGATTTAGGTAGGGCTGACCTATCAGAAGTGAGCAGGAAAAAATTCAAGGCAAGATTTTAGAGATCTACTCTTGGCTAGATCCAGCTCAGTCCTCGGAGTGTCAGGTGATTTGATTGTAGTGGTCTTCATGCAGCCTCGCCACAGTAGCCTGCTGCCCTGTCAATTATGAGCCAGGGTGACTCACGAGGCTGTGACTGTACAGTACGAACTCATCATGTGCTGACAGATGAGCTAAGTTCCCCTCGATGGCACAGCACACTGGAGGTGTCACCAGTGCTTTTCAACGGTAAACACCTCTACCCAGTCCCACCCACACCCTGTCAGATTTTGATTGCTAGGTTTTGTGTTATTGAAAACCACATTGCAAAATTAGAGTTCAACTTGCTATAAATAGGAAAAACTGCTGTTGAGATTAGGGTTTGTTTTCTTTTTCTTAGAATTTGTTTTGGTGTGCACAGGTGTTAGTCGACTACTGATGCTGCCATAAAGAATAGTAAGCAACAAACGTGCCAAATGAGAAATGGTTACTTCAACAAATGCAGTCCAGTGGAACCGCACACTGTAGCATTACACTAATAAAACCAGCCTTGACCCAAATGAAACAGGCCCACGGTATGTCAGAATAAGTAGAAATAAATTAGGATATTACAGCGGTTTTTCTGTGGTGCCCAATGACGTAGTCATTGCCTTTGGGACTGGGGCGAGTGTGGGAAAAGCAGGAGAGAAGAAGGGTGGGAGGAGAGTGTAGCTGAAGCCGAGTGGGATTTTTTTTTTGGAAGGGGAGTGGAGCCGCTGTGATGTTGTGATGTGGGAGCTCCACTCATGTTGGCCGGCGGCAGTTAGACAGGCCTGCTTTTGCATACTGATTCTGATTCTGTTGCTCTCCACATAGCAAACTGGCCTGCCTGGCGCTGCCAGTCACGTGAGTTAACTCCCCCTTCCCTTTTATGCTGCCTCCTTTTATTCCCTTTTTTTATGGCTTTGATGGTATTAAATAATCTTTACGTGTCAGAGTGCACAGCTCCCAGTGTTCATGTTGGGAGAGCGAGAGAGCAATTAGGTCAGAGTGGTAGAATAACTTGGTTTCATCTCAGTCTTAAAGCGGCAGGCTACCTCGCTTCCATTTGTTCTTTATATTCACCTCAAACCTTCAGAGTGACGTTTTCAAAGAGGTCCAAGACCAGCTGGGTTATCAGAGCACTCAGAGAAAGAGCTTTGTGTCTCTCTGTTGTATGGTCTCTTAATAAAATGTCCCAGAATGGATCATCAGTTGTTATTTTAGGTTCCTCACTATGTTAATTTGCCTGAAGAATGAGGCCACGATTGTCTTCTTTTTTCCTAATGAGGCTGAGCTAAAGACCCATATAACCTATTATCCAGGTTATTGATTTAGAATGTGTTTCAAGCTGCACGTTGTTTTGATAGACCTTGAAACTATTGATGTTTAACTGCAGAATTCTAGTGCTGATTTTTATTTTTTTTTTTGTCTCCCCACCCCCCTAAGATCACATAAAATAATAATACACTGAAGGTCTTGTATTTCTGGTTGACATAGCCTGACTGATCTTTGTTGTAAAGTTTCCCACAGCTTATTTTGCATGTTTAAGATTGCATTTCTACCAGCTGGCATTTGGATGTTTCTGGCCCGTGTCACAGTGTTTCAGTGCACTTGTCACAGAATTTCATACTATTTTCCACACTCATTTTGTACCTTGGCTTTTTGCAAAAGTGTCTCTGCCCAGTCGGACAGTCCCCCGGCGTGACGGCTGACATTTCCAGTGAAAGAGCCCTATTGTTGCTTCTTAATCCCCCTCCACCCTCCTCTCCATAAAACAATGGTATCAATTGCTTCCACTGAGTACATCCACAGTTCTGAGTGAGAGACAGCCTGGCTGGGCCTGTTAGCTAGCCTGCCAGCCGTCTTCCCAGGCAGCCAGGACGACCTCTTCATTCCCAGCGATAGCTCCGTGTTTGAGCCCACAGACTCCTCCTGCACTAATATTACCTCCGTCGCATGTGAACCAGCTCTTGATTGCGACTGCACTGCCACCTTCTAAATGCACAAATAATAGCTTGGGTATATATTTATTTTCCCGTGGAGACAGTGGAGCAGACCGATGGCTTCGACACACCCCCTTCCCCCACCTTCTTAATGAACGGTCTTCATTCTATTTTCCTTCATTTTCCCGAGGACACTGCCATTAACTTTGACAGATGATATGTTCTTTTAGTGAAACAGTGATCCTGAGCGCACCGTCACTGGAAATTGGATTTGCACACCCACCCCTTTTGCTCTTTGCTTTTTTCTCCAGCTCTCCTTTTTCTCTGCTTTTTTTGCTTTTTTTCTGTTGCTCTCACTCTCTCTCTCTCAGTCTGCGCTGAGGGACATGCTGTTAATATTCCTTTTAGAGCTGCGCTGTACAGCTGAGCTGCCAAGTTAACCTTCTGCTGCCATGAGTCAGACAGCTAGCTAGATAGCCAGTGTCACTTACACAGATGTCTGACCAGCCAATCTGTCCTTAAGTGCTTCTTGATAATACCAGTATTTCTCTGTGCCAAGTGTGTCTCTGCAGTCAGCCATAACATCAAAGTGATGTTTGATTGGTTGCTCAGAATAACAAAACCTTCAGTTTTCATGCCCACTCTGCTAACACTTGTGTAATTTGAATATATTTGACAGTGGAATATCACCAAAAAGGTTCAAGAAAAAATACACTGGCTCTTTATCTCATCTTCTGATGCTTCCCATTTTAAAAAAAAAAATACCATCTTCCTAAGTGAGAGAGTTGACAGCTCCCATGTCCTTCCCAGTCAGTAGTAGTGGCTACTTTTAAACCACTACACAAACCAAAGCATCTTCACACTGATTTTAGTGGAACAAATCCTCTCTATTGTGCCTCCTGTGTGGGCGTATGTGGCCGTTGACAGTGTATTACCCAGATGCTGTGGTTGCAGCTGCTTGCACATTAGCTCAAGTTGCTATAGGCCACATTTATCAGTGTGAAGAGAACAGCACGGTGGAGAGATAATGGTCCTGAACAAGATGATACTGCTCTCGCTGCTGCTAGCACGAATAGGCAGCTCCTTGTAAGTGGCTCAGCACATAGCATCGTTATCGTACTGCTCTGCTGTCTTGGCTTGTGCTCGCCGAGTCTGTGAAGCTAGTGAGCCGCTGCTACTTATTCTGTCTCCATGGTCTGTCATCTCAATGCAGCCAGCTCCGGTGAAGAGCCATCACAGCAAATCATCGTTGTGCTGGAATGTTGCAGTACAGAGCCTGTTAGATGACAGGATTTCTGCGTTTGCAACTGGAGAAGTTGACAGAAAGCCAGAAATATCCAAAAAAAAGTGCATAAATAAATTTTTAAACCAATTACATGTACTTTTGTGTAGCTTTGTAGTGCACCAATCAATCTTTCCAATAAAAACTACATAAATGTTTATATTGGCAGTTTGGATCTAATCAGACTTGATGTACAGTACACCTAAGGACGGTATCTCAGAAATGCACCCAGTCGGTCAAACTAGGCTGTCAGCCTGCAGATTTTTTTTTTTTTCACCGAGGCAGCATGACTTGTGGCTGCAAATGATATGCTTTCAGCCAATGAGACTGCGAGACACTATCGTTAATGGTGGATCCTTTGATTGGTTTTGTATTTCATTTCATGTCAGCATAATTTACATTTTTTTTAGCTTTTTGTGTCGCAGTAATAATTCTGTAATATGGCGCACCACACAGCATATGGCTGCCATTTATGATCAACTGCCTCAGTAAGGAGGTGACTGGAATATGCAAATGGCAGCATGCTAATGGAATAGTAATGTAATGAAGTATGTTGTATATTGCCAGTAATGAGCTCTGGTTATTGAGTGTTGATGGCTTCTTCTCAGCCAGCCTTTGTTGTTACACAGGATGCAGCTTTTTTTGTTTGTTGTTTATGGCGAAAAGGCACATCATCACCCCAAAAAAACGAATCAAAAAGAAAACAACAAAGGTGGGCAAACACAGACGCACGCAATCACCCAGACTTAGATACATGAACATTGCATTTTTTTTTTTTATTGATTCATGACATTGGCTGAAAAGCATATTGATAAATACTTGGTGTACTTACCCATTCAAACTCTGAAACTAAATTGGGCAGAACTGAGACAGATGTGGCGCAGTAAATTAAACAAGCAATCTTCTCTGTTGGGTGACAGCACAATGGTGATTAGGGTTTCATGTGAGCTGCCCTACATTATTTATGGCTATACTGTGGGCTGCCTGCAGTTGAATAGACCCACAGTCCATTGACTGGGCATATTATGGGAGGCGGACTCGAAGCAGGAGGGGGAGTTAAAAATGGCTTTATTTCCTCTCGAGGAGGTCCATTTTCATCTAAATGAAGGTGGAAGCCCCAAGCGTGTTGTTTCCAGGCCCTGTGTGTGTAAAGTGTGTTGACTGTGTTCCAGCAGGCTTCTCTGCACCACTCTGCTTCATGTTCCAGAGTGATATCTGCAGAACCTCACATTTGTACATATTCGTAGTCAGTCACTGCCTGCTCAATTTTGTTGCCACTTGCCAATTCACACACTGCCTTTTTTCAGCCATGTCTGTTTGGCCTCAGACTTTATAGTTTGTTGCCTGTGTTTTATATTGTAACAGCAAAGCAAAACATGCATGTTTCTTGTGGCAGGAAGGTCTGGACAGGATGATATACTGAGGTTTAAGTACAGTTTTTAGCAAACTGCCGAACTTTAGAGGTGTTTTCCACTTGCAAACACACTTACTCATTCTTGCGCATGTAAGATCTCTTGAACAACTTTGGCACAAAAGCTCAACTAGGATTAAGGGATGAATTTATTCGATTTTGGTCGGTAAAGTGAAAGCTGCTGTGACCTCACATCCATCCCATTCTTCTCATTGCAAGCATTGCAATTACATTGCAATTACTGGCATAAACATACTACTTGGTCTCAAGAATAAACTGAGTAGTGTTTGGTGGTCAAAGATCAAGGTCACTGTGACCTCAAATGTTTTCCATAACTCAGAATTTCATGTACTAATAGTAACTGGTAAATCACACAAATACTCATTTGAGTAAAATGAGGGACTGATAACATTTTATAACCAAATATTTGTTGAATGTTATTCAATGCCAGAACAACAGAAAGAGAGATGAATGTAAACTGCAACTTGACTTAGTAGCCAGAGGCATAGAAGTGTGAGGCTGTAATTCTAGTTAATATCCAAAAGGGGCTTTTGTTAATACTATGAATTGGAAGACATTAATCAAAACTCTTGTTCATGATTTATTTGGTAACGCTGCTTTGGTTCACTCACTTAAGTGCCCTGATAAAGAAAGATACTTTTGGCTGCTTCCTTGTTCACAAGGGGTCACCACAGCGGGTAGCGCCACATATTTGATTGGGCACATTTTTTACGCCGGATGTACAGTGGCCCTGAGAGGTCAAGCGCACTGCAGAAAACACCAGCAAATAGAACAATGCTGAAAAAGCACACAAAACACAACGGAAGTGTTTTTGGGGAGACAATAACGTGACGGAACAGCTGTGGAAGTGACAGAAACCAAAACGTGTGAAGGATTGCACTGAGATGTGCTTAAAAGAAGCGGAAGATTCTTCAGTGTTGTGAGGGAGAAAAAGATGCAAGCTAATGAGTGTTTTAATCTCATGATTCACATTCAATGCCGTAGATACATGTTTACTATTAGACGTTTTGTTTTCTGTCACTTCCGCAGCTGTTCCGTCACATTGTTGTCTCCCCAAAAACAGTTCTTTTGTGTTTTATTCAGCTTCCGTTGTGTTTTGTGTGGTTTTGCAGCATTTTTCTATTTGCTGGTGTTTTCTTAAGTTGCAGTGCGTTTGACTTCTCGGGACCACTGTACGGATGCCCTTCCTGACGCAACCTCAGAGGGATTTGTGTCGCTGGATCAAACCAGGGGGCTTTGGCTTGTTAGGTGAATGTATAAACCACTACACTATGGAGCCACTTTACTGCAATGTCCTGATGAGTTAAAGAATACTCTTTAGAGCAGAGGTGAGAAATTAATTTCCCCAAGGGGCCACAAGAGAAACTGGGACTGTAAGCTAAATTCAATTCTGCTCAATATTAATTTTATCTCTTTATAAGCTTAATGTTGCGGCCCTCCACAACAGTCCCAGTTTGTCATGTGGCCTCTTGGGAAAATTAATTGCCCACCCCTGCTTTAGAGTATAAAGAAGGACATTTTGTGTGTGTGTGTGTGTGTGTGTGTGTGTGTGTTTTATGCATGGATCAGGTTACCCCTGCTAGTTCTGCTTAAAAACTTCTACATTAATACAGCACCAATAACCTTGAGCCTTTTTAGGGCAGTACTAATTTTTTCCCCCTAATCCAATAGGCACCCCCTTAATAATAACAAGTCTGTTTATTGATATTTGTTTCTTTGTGGAACATTATGTAAAATCCAAAAGAGTGGGGGCAAATCCAGGCACAACAGGATGTTGTTGTTAATACAAAAAAAGGATCCACAGAGTCAAGAAAGAATATAAAAAATTGCAAAAGAACCCAGGGATGCTCGTGTTGAATGGTTCGTGCTGGTACCTTGTGATGCATTTCTAGCTGCTAACCTAAGGCCCTGCAGCAAAAACTAGATTCAGATGTCAACAAAATGATTGTTACCACACTCAAGGAGTCGAATCATGAGCTAGACTTGACTCAAAGATTGCTTTGTTCAACCTCATAAAAAGAGATATTGAAGTTGTCTTTTCATGTGGAAGTCATACACAGATAAATTCCAACAAATTCCAACATTTACACAAAAGCACTTAATATCTGCATCGCATTTACATTTGCCAGTTATGGAGTAATAACATGTGTATGATGGCTCACTGGTAAGCCCTGCTGGGACTCTTGAAGTTAACATTATTGATAATACTGTGGCTTTTCCTGTCTTGAAAACGTAAAGGGCTGGCTGCGGAGAAATTAAACAGTTCAGACACTAAGTTTGTGCTCTCCTTCTCTCTCTCTTCCTTAAACTGTTCACTGTCAAACCATCACTGACAGCACAGAAGTGACTGTTAAAGTTCAGCAGCGAATATGGACAGTGGTGGAAGCAGGAATGTGATAAATGAAGAGTAAAATACTTGCAGAACACTTGGAACTCTGCCTGTTGTCACACCTTTGCACATGTGAGAAGACTGCCAACTTGCCTTTTGACTTCTCCCTATTTTTACTGCTTAATGTTTGGCTGTTTAATTGGTTATGTTGATTAATCAAATTAAAGAAACTGCTAAATTACAGTGGAGATGATAGAATGTATATATAATTTTGTCTTCTGTTGGCAGGTCATCTGCTCATTTAGTGACAAAGTGAAAACAGGTGTGCTTTGTTGTATGTTTAAAAACGTGAAAAATAGTTTTACGTTGTGTAACTTTCTTAATTAGGGTTTTTCCTAATCCAGAATGGACTTTCAAGGTCAAACTGGTTGAAAATTTATATAACAATGGGGGGGATTTTATTTATTTATTTTTTTCTCTCTTTGGCTTTGGCTAAAACTTTTGGGAGGAACCAAAAATTCCTCTTTGCAGGAAAAACCCTGTATAATGATAACAACAATTATCCTTTTGGTTTTGTTTTATCCCTTGTAGACATGCACTTCTTTCCATTAATCTCAGGGCTCCTGAACATGTCAGCTTTGTCTGAATGTCGTAACAGCATTCTCACTTTGTCGACCCTTGTAATATTTTGGTCACTTTAAGCAGGGTACTAGCCTGAACTGCATGCAGTCACATTAACTGATAAACATGAACGATTAGGACAGAGCATGTCTGTTATGCGTCTTTGTGTGTTATTTAGTTAACTTAAATAAATATATATATTGATTTGGATCAATATATATGTCTCTAATTTGCAATAAGACCAAAACATTTGTTAGGACACGTTTTTGCTTTTCCCACTCCAGTAGAAGCATGTCTTTCCCTGACCCTGATGGGATATCAGTCACTCACTGCAGCGCACACACAGCTCCTGCTCCTTGACAATAGGAAAGAGAACTACTGTTAAAAAGTATGGTTCCATATCTTCTAGTATGGAAGATGCTGGCAGAACAGCAGCAGCGGAAAAACGTTTGTGTGCCAGATTATATATTTTACAAAGGTAAAATAATCGGATGATGCAGAAGTGCCTGAAAATAGCTTTTTACTACATTTGGACAATTCTAACACTTTGATGGAGAAAGTGTTTTAGTGACTATGAAGTTTGTGTTTGCAGCTGAAAATTGTTCGCTGTGCGTTGGAGTTGTGGGCTATCAAAATGAGACACCATCTCGAACTTGTATTTTCTTTGTGCATTTCTCTTCCAGTAGACTCATTGTAGATGTTCTGCCCATGCACAAGTTATGAAATGGCCAACAAGAAGGCTATGTTTGTTTTATTTCTGAAATTAGCTGTCATCTCCACTTGATGAATGTCTGTTGTGTGAGTGTGTCCTAATTGTCCATCTGCACAACGGTGTCTTCATTCTTGGTTGGCCTCTGGCCCAGGGTACCCACTACAACTGTTCTCCACTTGTCCGGAGCACCAAAACAATACCAAGCTGCCGTGATCCTTCAGAGAGCCACTGTCACAGAGTCCCCTGGGGGTGGGGTGTTTTCTGATAGGTCTGTGCCAAATCTGGTCCCACACTCAATTGCTTCTTTGTCATTTTCTTCATGTGAATGTCAATGTGGTTGAGTTGTGGCTCCACGGATTCCCTGCGTTCACGACTTAGACAGCGCTCCTTGCTTCCCCCTCAACCACAACCCCTTCATCCTCCAACCATTGTTGTCCTATCAAATGAAGCTTGTTTTTCAGCTTCTCTCGTGAAGCGTGAAATACAAGCTTTTATATTAGCCTTGGCAGGTATTTAAACTTCTGATCTGCTCCAGGCTGTGCTCATTAAATCGTCAGAGTGATGTAATGTTTCACTGGTGCTACTGTGTACCAGCATGGCATGTTTTTCCACTTAGGGATTCCAGGATTTGTCTCTGTCATAAACACAGGGCATCTGGTTGCCAGTAGTGAGCTTCGTTGGACTTGGACATTGAAATGTGAAGAAGAGAAGCTGCCTGGTTTCTCATTTAGCAGCTTGCGTAAGTATGATAAATGTTACTTATCACCTATTGACCCCATGAGGTCAAGCCTTTGCCCTGTCACCCATCATCCTCCTCCTTCCCGCTGTCTTCTGGCTGCCTCTGAACCCTGTGGATAGCCTTTATCTGTTCAGGCAACATTTTTCTCTCCAACACTGCTTGACCACCATACAGATACCGGGCAAAACAGCTATTCACTTTCATTGTTTGCAGTCAAGTGTGAGATGTTTTCCTCCTCCAGATTTATCTTTCCAAAGATACCTATTATTTGTCCTGTGGCCTCTGAAATAAATTTATGATTAGATATGGGAAGGCTGAACAGATAGCTCCACTCCCTGTGTTCTCAGCTTTAGTTTTGACCTGCACAAATCTAAATCCCAGCCATTTTTTGGGACATAGCTGAAGAGATAAGCAAATAGAAGAAAGTGTGAGATTATCATTGAAATAATCTTCTGAAATCAATTCGGCTGAAATATCAAGGACAATGGGCTTATGTGTATGCACACACACACGTGGGGTTTCTGTTTGTTTCATGCCTTTTTTTCCCCACTAGCAGTGTAAAGAATTGCAGAGGAGCTTTTGTTCTTTTGAAAATCCACCTGATAATGTTGGTAGCTGGCTCCTTGCCTGAGCTGGTTGGATTTAGAAAAGAAAAAAAAAAACCCTCTGTCTCCAGTGACCAACCCAGTATTGCTCACTTTACATATCCTACATAGTGGCCCAGATTTTCTGCAATCCCCCAATGACACAGCTCTTGTGTTTGGGGGGCTTTGGAAGTGGAATGGCGAATGTCATTTTCAAAGGGTAACCCTCACAAGGTGAAGAGTGCAACACAGGTAAGAATAACAATGAATGCAACTTAATAATGGCACCATTATGATTCTGGAGTTTCTGGGTTCACAGATAGGCCATTACACCATCCTCTTCCCCCTTCGCTCTTAAAAGTTCCACATGAGACTGATTGAGCCATTTCGTCCTGCTAAGCTGCGTGAAGAGTGCTACTTTTATAATGGAAGAATACTGCTAAATCAAGGCTTGACAAATCTGCTTTCTCCATGTCCTCACATTGAGGGTTGGCGGATTAGGTGCTAATTTTAGTGCCACTTATTTCTTCAGCTGCTTTTAAGAATTAGTTCCAAATAACAAAAAAAAGTGTGGAAAAAAATGTGAAGGGT
>VUQS01038810.1:0-13333 GCA_015108495.1 Heterochromis multidens | reverse complement strand
TTTCCTGATGGAACAATTTGTGTTATTACAAATCTACTACTTATCTCACTCTCTTGTCTGCCCTTACATGGCTTACTGTAAAGTCTTTTTTATTTGCGGTGCCCAGGGAACTTGGTTTAACTTTGTCCTTTCTCTCTACTCTTTGATTAAAGGGTAGTCCATGCTGGTAAGTCACATAAAGAACCTCTGAACTCTGCCTCCTCCAACCACATGACCTCAGGAAGCTCCCCCCATTGGCTGGCTGCCCCTCTCCTGACAGCCAATCCCAATGCCGAGATTCACTGAAGGGGGCGGGCGGGCCTTTCCCCAACAGCCAGCATCGTCTTGTTTTCTCTTGGGTGTCCAAAAGGATTTGTATTTTTTGGTCTTGCTATAAAGGTTTTCATCTGTAATAACTATTTTTGCCAAGTAGCTACAGATAGATATATATTCTAACTTTTTCTCGTTTACCTGCATTTATCAGTGAAGTAAACTTAGCCAGAAGAGATTTTTTTTTTACCAGTTTACCTGCCTATTTTTTATATTGACAATAGGTATTGTGTCTTGTCCCCAACTGACGTGGTGTCCAGACATGTGTCTGTCTTACAGGCTGATCCAGTTCTCAGGTTTTGCCTCCAAGGACCTGTCTCACCCACGCAACAGTCAGAATCCAACGGCCATGTTTTATTTAGTAGAGTTAGCATGTTAGTTTTCACCTGTCAGAGGGCAGGTCAAGCCATTTGTTGAAGGCAGGTTGGACTGAAGGCAGTTTATCTGATTGGCAGCAAACTTTACCTGGAACAGTCCAAATAAATTTTATGTATGTTGGGAATTGGCACAGACAAGGTAATCCAAGTGTCCCTGCTGTCCAGAGCAAGTTTGACCTCGTTAAGGTTAGCTGTAGGGTTTTTTTTTCCCCTGATGGTGGGTCTTTTGTGTGATCTTACTGGGATTAGTGTTGAGATCATTTAGGTCTGTTGTGTATTTTGAGTCTCACTGACATGTTTCTGTTATCACACTTTTTTTTTTTGTCTTTGTGACATCTGTTTAAGGACATAGATGGTCACACTACCCTGTACTTACCTGATTCACAGCCTGGTCATCCTGTTATTCCTAATACTCTCCCAATGTCTAATCTCATTTATTCATTGTCCTAGACAACCCTCTGACAAATAATCTGTTTTTAGCTTATGTCATGAGCCGTTGATTGTCACCTGATGTCTTCTAGAGAAGACCTCTAATGCCACATACTGGAAGGGAGTTGCACGCAAGTGGAATCAGTGGTCATTTCAACTTGCACATGACAGCTTTTACTTAAAGTGGGACATGTTCTTCAGCTGAACCTTTGGATCAGTGTTATGATCCATTCTTAGTCAGAATAGACAGGTTTTACATTGAGTACATCAACGTGCCACTGACTCCAAGAACTACTGGTTGCATGCCACCTGACATGCTGTGCTTCCCAATTCCTTTCAGATTTGTGGCAACTGCATCCCATATAAATTTTTTACATCTGTAAGCCTGCATGTTTTCCACCTTACATGGCATGTGCTCTTGTCTCAATCATCATTAGAGTGTAACCTTGTTACCCTCAGGACACAGTTAGACTTGGACTTGGCAGGTTATCAGTATATATTTTTCACCGTGTCTTCATGCTTTATGACGTGCAGCGCTCATGGATGCCCCAGAGAGAAATGGACAAAGTTAAACCTGAGTTTAATTCTCACTTGAGAACTGTGTAACTTCATTATTTGAAATGCAAAGTCAAATCCACCAGTCCAGAAAAATTAGTGTCCAGTTAACAGTGCTAGTTCTTCCTAAAAAGTTGAATCTGTTCATCTAGCGATGATTCAACTTTTTAGGATTCTTTTACCTGGATTATTGAGCATGCATCAAGAGAAGTGCTAGTTCTTGTTCAAAAGTGACCACCTACAAAAACCTGGGTGGAAAAGATTAAAAATGTGAAAATTAAAAAAGTTAAGTCTTTGATTAGAAGTTGGCACTATAGAGAAATGTTGCAGATTATTGACCTGCAGTATTAGGTTATAGTTAATGATATAACATTAAATAAAAGATGGATGAAAGGTTTTGTGTAGAGAAGATGCTATGTTTTTGTTGGTTCTTTTTTGTCTCCATAGGAACTACATGAACGATAGCCTGAGGACAAATGTGTTTGTGAGGTTTCAAGCTGAGACTATCGCCTGTGCTTGTATATACCTCGCTGCCCGAGCACTGCAGGTAAAGGGAAATGCTAATCTGAATTTATTTTTATTTTTTTTTGGGACCTGGTATTCACACATTAGTGCATCAAAATGTCTTTAGGTCTATTATTAGCGCTTCAAAAATTGACTATGTGCACGTCTGTCAGATACCGCTGCCATCCAGACCTCATTGGTACCTGCTGTTTGGAGCCAGTGAAGATGAGATTAAAGATATCTGCATCACCACCCTGAAACTCTACACCAGGAAGAAGGTAAATGGGAGTACAGGTTTTTTACTAACTCAGTGAGACTATGCGTGGCACTAAATGCAATACACTATTGCTAAATAGATTACACTCAAGTCCTGCATGATAAAACACAGTGAAGTGTGGTCCATTTTTGGCAGATTTAAAAAAGCATCACTGTGAGTTATAAGGTAAAAAAAAACAGCGGCACAACTGTATTTAAAAATTAAACTGAAGTTTTAGAGTCCTTGTCAAACAGCACAAGTTCTCAGTTTTTATCTGGCAGTTGGTGAACTGGCCCTTTTACAGACTCAGATACACATAAAGACTAGTTTTTAAGATTAAAGAACCTTTCATCCTCTGCCCGACATGCTCCCATTTCCGCTTTGAAAACTGACAGTTTAAAAGCAAGGCTTCATCAGTTACCTCGATGACTGGCATAGCACTCAAAAGAATCAACTGTCAGTTTATCTGTTAACAGAGTTACATCAGGCTTCACACATTCCCTCTGGTCATTTAGCGTGCAAACAGATTTTAAACAGAAAACTTCGTTAGATGGGGACTTTAGCCATGAATTTAAACAAGTTAGAAAATGACACTAAAAGCTGGTTTACGTTAATGGATGGTGTTTGTGTCACTGTTTCATGCCCATACAGTCGTCAGAAAACAAAACCAGGAAAGTAAAAGTAAGAGAAGTTTTATTGGATGGATTAAAAGACCGTTGATGTTAAAGTTAGCGGTGGACACATACTGGTTTGTCTGTTCTTGTGGGGACACGGCTAAGTTAATCCAGCTTGTCCTCAGTTCTTCAGATACTGGAGTGCACGAGCAGTGCTGGTGCCGAAACGTGAATCTTCACGCAACACAAAGTGAAGTCCTGTAATATACTAGTGATACAACCACCGGCACAGGCTGGGCTATAACTGAGAGCATTTCTGGTCAAGTGTTCAGACAGTGAACAGTATAAAATTCAGATCCAGTGAAAACCGAAACAGTGCAGCTTAGCTGGCTGATCCAGCAACTGTGGATGAGAGGAGAGATGACTGCTGGGAGTCAAAGATGTCACACTTAATTTTATGTGCTGTTTCTTCAAACCTGAGTTTGATATTCGCAGAGTGCTTGATTTATTTTCTGAAATATTTCATTTTCCTTTGGCGCTGAGTAAAAAAACGACTTTAGTTGGGCCTAACGATTTCTCTGTAGGAAAACCTCCGGGTTAGCAGAGTTGGTTCACAGGATGATGTCATTTTCTGCAATCTTACATTGATGTTGTTCACTGTGTGCCAGAAGGAAACTGCCTGAATGAATGTCAGTGCTCTTGGCAGGCTTGGTGTAAACTACTTTTTTTTTTTTTTTCTTTTTTTTTTTTTTTGGGTCTCCCTTAGCCTAACTATGAGCAGCTGGAGAAGGAGGTGGAGCGAAGGAAGGTGTTCTTGGCAGAGGCTAAGCTAAAGGCTAAGGGCCTGAATCCTGACGGTACTCCTGCACTGTCCACGCTGGGTGGCTTCTCTCCTGCTTCCAAACCCTCCTCTCCTGTGGTCAAGGTGGAAGAGAAGTCCCCGAACCCCCAGACCCTCAAACCAGTTAAAAAGGAGCCAGACAACCGGACCCAGCTCAACAAGAGTCCACATAATGGGTAAGAAACACACATTTTAACATTGCTAAGTAATAGTTATCTGCTACTTGTCTGAGAGAGTCTGTCTTCACATTCAAAATGTTTGTTCTTTCCAGGTTAAGGAAGGAGGTAAAGATTGGGAGGACCAGTAGGAGTGGAAGTCGTTCTCGTTCAAGAACGCGTTCACGATCGAGATCACGCTCCCCTCGCAGACAGTAAGCTCTACAGTGTTTTTGTCAAAGTTTTAACCTGTATGAGAGTCGAGCTCTAACTTTAAGATGTTTAAACAGATTTGATTTTATTGAAATGGCTGAGTCTGTTTCTCATATCCCTTCTCTTTTTCTTTTTTTTTCCTCTCCTTTGCTTCCTCAGTTACAACAGCAGACGCAGCCACTCAGGGACCTACAGTTCTCGTTCACATTCTCGCTCTCACAGCCGCAGCCCATCGCCTCGGAGGCATCCACCCTCACCCCTTCTCCCTCACCTTAAATCCAAGTCCAGTCACCATAGTAATAGCGACTCCAAGCCCAGCGGCCGTCACAGCAACAGCGGAGGTGGAGGTTCTGGTCACAAAAGGAAGCGCTCACGCTCTCGCTCGAGGTCCCGTAGTCCAGTCAAAGTAGACAGGGACCGGGACAGAGAGAGGGAACGCGAGAGAGACAGAGACCGTAGCTCCTTCGACCTGTCGTCAAAGAAGCACAAACACGAGCGAGGAGGTGGCCACCGGGACAGGAGGGACAGGGAGAGGTCCAGATCCTACGACAGGGACAGAGAGAGGGAGCGTAGCCACAAGAGCAAACACCACAGCAGTAGTGGGCACTCGGGACACAGCCGTCACCGGCGCTGAGACCCACAACAACACATTCTGGCTCTGGGGCTGATGGTCACATGAGTACTTTGAGTATATGCAAATCAAGTTAGACATGTCCTCTGAACATTAGCTGACAGATTGATATTTAATATTGGCTGGAGTCAGGTCAGCAGATGTAGCTTAAAAAAAATACAATATTTGTGCAGCAACTAATACAGAAGTTAACCAAACATTCACTTAACAGTTAGAAGACATTTTTGAAACTTACGTTATTGAAGACCAAAAATTTCCAAAAGCGTCGAGTCCAAAGCTGCGATAACTGGGAGAACACGTTTAATTTGATTTCCTTTTTCTGTAGACCAGCAGGCGTCCTTCCTACTTCATTTTTGGGTTTCTCATACACACCCTGCATCAGACCATCAAAGTATACAAGTTGATTTTAATTTTTCTAGTTTTGTTGAAGTCACAAAGCATTTGTCATCATTATGATTTATCTTAGTGGAAACAGTGGAGCTAGGTAAATCTTCTGAATCACCATGTGTCTCATTCACAAGCGTCTTTGAGGTGGAACTCTTGTTGCTTTGAGTCTCACACAGAGCAGCAGATCTGTAGCTGACATTTGGCTTACATTGTAGATGGTTTTGCGTCTGAATGCAGACTGCAGCTGTGACGACCACCACGAGGTGCTCTATGAGTAAGTTTACAAGTGTGAGACTTTTCCTTTAAACATCTGCTCAGATAGGTTAGAGGCAAGACTACAGTGTGACATCAGCTCCAGACCCAAACATATATCCCGACAAACCATCTAGCCTACCCACCCACCCCCACCCCCCCTTTTTTTTTTCTTTTTTCTTCTTTTTTGGTTTTACATATAATGTTATGGACATTTGGGGGGGAAACTTATTTACAGTGTAAAGACGGATTGATGACCACTGACGAAATGTGAATGCTTTGATTTATAAAAGCAAACTGCTCAGTGGACGTACTGAATAAATGTAAAATAAACGTCATTCAGGAAAGATCAATATGTTTGCACAGTCTTTGTTTTCTTTTTTTTATTGAACAGATCTATGTTGCTGATGCTGTTTCTTGTACAGTTTCAAAAGAATACTGTCTATTTGATTTTTTTTTTCCTTATTTTGTTGTCCTCCCAGCAGGGAGTGCAGACTGGATGCAAAAATATTTTAGGGTTGTCCATTTTGTTACACTGGTTTTTAGTCTGCACGTGTTCATGTCCAATTTTTATTCAGTAATAAATGAGCTATGCCACTGAACTGTACACTCCTTTATTGAATTTGTGCCTGTAGTAATAAAACGAGTATTTCTGGAGAAGGTAACATTGGTTGTAGTGGCAGGAGCGATTCTCTTGGATTTGTATTGTTGCGTTCGGCTCATTAAGTGAAGTCTCGGCTGATTAAAAGACTAAAGAAGTGTAGCTACGATCCTAAATATATAAACTCTGCACACAATTGGAACTAAATGTGATGCAAACAGGCATAATTCTCCAAATTTGGGTTGGAGAAGCAGGGAGGAGAATTAATGTTTATGGCCACCAGAGGGAGCTGTAGGCCTTAAGTTTCAGTGTTTTACAGCTGTCTTCCCATGCAGTTATTTAAATATTGTAAAACAGTGAATAAGAGATTTAAAGAAAGCAAACATAAAACATGTTTGAATATTATAGCCACAGCTTATACTTTAAAACTCAAACTAAGGAAGGTAGTTCAGAAGACTTCGTATGTTTGTGCCAAAATTGACCTGATCCAGCAAAGTTAAAAAAAAAAAAAAACCTTTGAATAATGCATGCAAGAAAATGTGATTGGGCAATTTCATATCCTGTTGAAAGCCACATCCAGTTTAAGGACACATCAGTGTACTGTGTTACACTGATGCATTTGTACAATAGCTACTATTCTACTTCAACAAGTAGCAATGTTTTGAATTTTCTCACTGGCTGTAGGAGGGCCCCTACATTGTTTTTGCCATTGTCTGCCTCACTGTCATCACTCAGGTCACTGCTCCATCTCCACTTTGTGTGATTAAGCAGCTTTTCCTGTCTCTAACTTTCTAGTCTTTCATTCCTACACACTTCATCATGTCACAGTCACACAGTAAGCTATTACATCTGTCAGAAACCATAGATCCTCTCCTTACCAATGGACACGTGCTTGTGCTGAGACCAAAGGTCGTTTTGGGCACTGATATCCCATTTATAACATCCGGCATATCGATAATCACATTAAGACCGCCTGTGTTGTAGCAGTTTATGCCTTTACTTCAATCTCATGGTCTCCCTCCACAAAACCTTCAAAGGAACTCTCCAGTAAATCTGTTGCTCTTGTAAAGAATGTGCCAGTAAAGTACAAATATTTAGGGTTTAATTTTGAGCAGCTGATTGTAGATCATACTGCAGAAAATGCACAGGCAGGATTAATGGTGGGCCATTTTTAATCAGGTTCCAAGCAAGCTGTTGTAGAGAGTCAGCAGGAGGTATACACTTATCATTAATGGTTTTAAGTACACTTCTTCCTGTTAGGACAGGAGCTCACTGCAGGTGTTATCAATCACATTAAATGGCAAATTGTAAAACTTAAAGGCCTTTTGCCCCCTGTGCAGGTATTTGTTGAACTGATAGCTGATGGAGGCTGTTGTGTATTTGTGTGCTCCATGGAGAAGGATGGTGAGATTATTTAACATTATTTAACTTCTTTCCTGATCTTTTTTTTTTTAAATATATATTCTTTTGTTCAAACCCAGTGCTGAAGAGCAAAAATAAATCTGAGAGAATCACAGAGTTCATTTATTGTAAAGATCTATTATACAGCTCTGTCCGATAGGCAGACATGCAGAAGGTGCAACAGGCAAAATATGACAGTCTGTAACAATAATAACTGTTGAATTTTCAATAAAACACAGCATTCATTTGTTCGCAGTGTTAATTCATAGTAATATAAAAACACGAGAACAGGAAGAAAGGGAAGACGCAGAGGAGACAAAGTAAAATCTTGCAGTCATGGTTTCAGTAGTCTTTCCAGACACGATCAAAGCGTTACCATAGCGCCTGTAAAAATAAATACTGACCTTATATCAAAAATCAAATGTGATCAAACAACACGCTAAAAGTTAAAAGCAAGAAAAAAATCTATGATACTTCACACGAGGCTGATTATAATGCTTATGTTTTTATACATTCAGATACTGTAACACTTGTATCATAATCATCTTCACAGTTTGTGTGATTGTTAAAATCTACAGCAGCTTTCATCCTGATATCTGCTTCTAACTGTAAGTGTAATCTCACTGTGCTTTAGAGCAGGATAGATAGATAGATAAATAGATAGATAGGTAGATAGATAGATAGATAGATAGATAGATAGATAGATAGATAGATAGATAGATCTCATTCAAGAAAAAACCCTAAAGCTATGGCTCGTTTCCACTAAAATCATTGGCCCCAGAGGTTTGGAAACTAAGTCAACATGGCAGCATGACAGTGCTGAGAGCTCATACTCATATTATATTCATATTATAACACATTCACTTTAAACACTGAGAAATCAACACTGTTCAACTAAAAAGAGCAAGAGTCAGCTTTATGAAATGTTTACTATACAGCATGTGGTGGGGGGACTTAAACTTCACTTCAGCAGATTAGCAGAGTTGCTTGCCATAGTATATTATTATAATGATATATAATAAAATATCACTTTGTCTCATAAATTAAGTGCCTTATTTGAACCTGTTTGCTTTTAGGACAAAAAACTGTCGATAAGTGCCAGAAAAGCCATAATTAGATCTATAGATGACTACAGTCAATTCAGTTTTATTTATATAGCGCCATATCACAACAACACTCACCTCATGGCGCTTTATATTGTAAGGTAATGACTCTACAATAATACAGGGAAACAATCAGATGACCCCCTATGAGCAAGCACTTGGAGTGGGAAGGAAAAACTCCCTTTTAACAGGAAGAAACCTCCAACAGAAACAGGCTCAGGGAGGGGCAGCCATCTGCCGCGACCGGTTGGGTATAAGGAGAGGAAGACAGGACAAAAGGCAAACCATGGGAGAGAGCCCAAGTTTAATAATTATTAGTGATTAAATGCAGACAGTGAAGATGCACAGAAAAAAGGTTATAGGTTCTGTTCATCCTGATTGTCTGCACTTCAGTAACCCGAGTGAGTAGGTTTCATCTATCCAGGACCATGAATATCAAATTCCTTTCTGTCCACAGTTTCTTGAGATACTGCCATACCCCCATGAATATAAATAGTCATTTTTATAAAAACTGAAGTGCAGTCATAGGGGAATATCCCTCTGACATTGGGGTCCAAAGTCATGTGTGTAAGTAGGTCATAAGGAAGGAAGGAAGGAAGGAATAAAAATGTGAGGGAGAGTCATGATGTAAATAATATTATGCAGGTCAGTTCTGCTGTGTAAGTGGGGGGAGGCACAGGGACAGCTAAAAGTACAAACAGTGGTAACCTGACCTAGTGGGAAAGGCTGTGTTATGGCTGCATTTACACAGCTGACAGGGTTTTAGCTGAAGGACAAACCAAGACCAGCGAGAATTAGCTCATCTGTCAAACGAGTTCAAATTAAGACCACCTTTAGCATTTTTAATGTTACATATAACATTAAAAAAAGTGCCAAGACAGCATTCACCTGTGGGTAGACACACACCTCTGATGGGATGTCAAAAAAATAAATAAATCAGACGTCACACAAAATAACTGATTTGCCAAAGCCGAATGTGAATACCTGTCTGGTGCAGGCAGTTCAGAGTTTAACTGGATTAAAGAAAGTTGTTGCCACAAGCTGATATTTTTCAGGTGGTGCATCCTATGAGTTATAGGAGAGGAGAGAAAAAACTGGAGCTAATTTAAACAGATCACTTCCACTTCATCCATCCCATCAGTTTTGGGGGGGAAAAAAAAAAAATCAAATCACACAAGCTTTTAAACTCGAACCTGAGGAAAAGGCCTGTTTTAAAGTAAGACAGCTCACCTCCAACTCTCTCTGACCAAGTCATCTAAAATCAATGAGACTGAACTGCCAAAGTATCTAAATCCACAAGGAAACCACTCATTTGCTTCAGTGATTTCTTAGAAATCTGTGGTCCAAACTCCACTATTAGGCAACAGTTGGCCTGACGCTGCTCCTTGTAAAACACTGGAGTGGATTGCTGCAGACGTTTCTTGTTTGAAAAAGCGTGAAATAGTGCAGCCCGTACAGTTACTGCGATTGCAAAAGAACAGAAACTGACCACTGCACGGGCTCTTAAGGGACTTGTTTCATAAGCCACTTTAGTACAAGGGCAGAAAAGAAAATAGCATCACAGGTTTAAGTTAGGTTTGTTAGGAGGATTGTTCCTGGCATGTAAAAATTTTGCCACCTACTGAAGTCCTACTGGCCTTCCACTTTTTTTTCTTTTTTTTTTTTATAATACATTTTTGTTTATCAAAACTAAGATTAATGTTAAGTAAAGGAACAAAGACTCTATGTCTCAGCTGTATGTGCAACCAATGCCCCCAGAGGCCTATTTGAGCTAAGAAAAACCCTGGCTAGTGATGAAAAATACAGAATACAGCAAAATACATGACACAAAATGAGTTAAACATATCCTATTATTGGTGATGTTTGACATTTTAGGAAATATGCTGTTTCTCCTCTCTTACCAGGAGTTAGTCATAGCCAGACTAGTCATTCAAATTCCAGTCTACATGAAAGCAGTTTGAATCATCTCATCCAGCATCTATGTCCTGAAATGCTGAACTATTCCTTTAAGATCACTCGCTCTCTCTTTCAGACACACACACACATTTCAGTATTGAATGTGCTCCCCATCTGCTGTCCATTAGGCTCGTTTTTCATCCTTCCTGCTTTCAAGAGGAACTGTTCAGTCTCATTATTGCTACAAGTCCTTATGAGGTCTGTGCTTTGATTAAGTCGTTATTGTTAAATACTACTCTGGACTCTAATGCATCTCAATCATCATGCGTCATTAAACTGAGAAATCCCAACTTTCTACTGATGCTGGCTTCGTTTGCTTGTAGAAGCGCTCTCCAGTTTCGAGCGGAGGAAGTTGAAAACCCCACGCTGTTTGGTCCAGTCAGGTGACATCTAAACACATAAAACTCAAATCTTTAACACTATAACAAACATTTGTGATCACTGATCACGATCCATACGTCGAGAAGCATCGCATATAAGCAGGTTGGTTTAATGTAACAGTAAATACAGGGAGTCGTGTTTTAAACGCATAACCAACCTTCATTAGTCTTTTATTGCTGGTTTAATGAGTCATTAAGTCTAAAAATACTTCATAATGAGTCTTTTTCATTGTTTTTTATTGGTGCTCCATCATTATTACGACTGAAGGCGGAGCTGGTATGAAGTTGTAGTGCTACTGACAAGTTACTGGCAGTGCATTTAGTGTTTTTTTTAATCTGTCTTCCTTTTCAGGGTTACCTGCTGTGATGTCTTTTCTTATCATTCTATCTGTTCAAGTTCTTGTTTATGAATGTTTCTAAGAAAAAAATATCCTACATCTAGAATAACTGGAAGTCAGTGTATGTTTGGCTGCACTTTCACGTCCCCGTGGGCGTCTCTGTCTGTGCCGGTCTCACAGGTAGGTGGTAGCCTCTCTGTTCTCCCTCTCTTTGGCCTGAGCCACAGCCACGTTGATGCACTGCAGCCACTCCTCAGCATGTTTCTCATCCTGAGCCTTTAGCACGTACGTTTTACTGTCTGTGAAGATCTCAAAGGCGCGCGGCAGACCCCGATCCCGACGCTTCTTGGCAACCACCTGTGGACAAAAAGGCAGATGAGGAAGATTAATAGAGAAGACGATAAACTTCGACTTAATCATCTAGCTCATGGGGGAAAGCTGCTGTCATTTTTTATGTATTTTGGCTTCACATTGCCTCATTCTTTCATACTTATAGTAACTTATTTATCAATGTCAAGCTGTAATTCAAGCCTTCTCACAGAATTTCTGAAAGTGATCTGCTTACAGTGCATCCAGAAAGTATTTACAGCGCTTCACTTGTTCCACATTTTGTCATGTTGCAGCCTTATTCCAAAATGGATTCAATTCATTTTTCACCTTAAAATTCTACACACAGTTCCTCATAATGACAAAGTGAAAAAAAGTTTGCTTGAAATTCTTGCAAATGTATTAAAAATAAAGAACAAAACTATAACATGTACATAAGTATTCACAGCCTTTGTTCAATACTTTGTTGAAGCACCCTTGGCAGCAATTACAGTCTTTTTGAGTATGATACTACAAGCTTGGCACACCTGTTTTTGGGCAGTTTCTCCCATTCTGCTTTGCAGAACCTCTTAAGCTCCATCAGGTTGGATGGGGAGCGTTGGTGCACAGACATTTTCAGATCTCTCCAGAGATGTTCAATCAGGTTCAAGTCTGGTCTCTGGCTGGGTCACTCAAAGACTTTCACAGAGTGGTCCTGAAGCCACTCCTTTGTTATCTTGGCTGTGTGCTTAGGGTCATTGTCCTGTTGGAAGATGAACCTTCACCCCAGTCTGAGGAGCAGGTTATCATCAAGGATGTCTCTGTTTACTGCTGCATTCATCTTTCCCTCGACCCTGACTAGTCTTCCAGTTCCTGCTTCCAAAAAAACATCCCCACAGCATGATGTTGCCACCACCATGCTTCAGTGTAGGGATGGTATTGGCCAGGTGATGAGCGGTTCCTGGTTTTCTCCAGACATGACGTCTGGCATTCAGGCCAAAGAGTTCAATCTTTGTTTCATCAGACTAGAGAATTTTGTTTCTCACGGTCTGAGAATCTTTCAGGTGCCTTTCGGCAAACTCCAGGCGGGCTGTCATGTGCCTTTTACTAAGAAGTGGCTTCCATCTGGCCACTCTACCATATACAGGCCTGATTGGTGAAGTGCTGCAGAAATGGTTGTCCTTCTGGAAGGTTCTCCTCTCTCCACAGAGCAACGCTGGAGCTCTGTCAGAGTGACCATCAGGTTCTTGGTCACCTCCCTGACTAAGGCCCTTCTACCCCGATCGCTCAGATTGGCCGGGCAGCCAACTCTACGAAGAGTCCTGGTGGTTCCAAACTTCTTCCATTTACAGATGATGGAGGTCACTGTGCTCATTGGGACCTTCTATGCTGCAGAAATGTTTCTGTATACTTCTCCAGATCTGTGCCTCAATACAATCCTGTCTCAGAGGTCTACAGATAATTCCTTGGACTTCATGGCTTGGTTTGTGCTCTGACATGCACTGTCAACTATGGGACCTTACACAGACAGGTGTGTGCCTTTCCAAATCATGTCCAATCAACTGAATTTACCACAGGTGGACTCCAATCAAGATGTAGAAACATCTGACAGAAGATCAGTGGAAACAGGATGTACCTGAGCTCAATTTTGAGTGTCATGGCAAAGGCTGTGAATACTTATGTACATTTTATATTTTTGTTTCTTATTTTTAATAAATTTGCAAT
>VUQS01038806.1:0-12112 GCA_015108495.1 Heterochromis multidens | reverse complement strand
GCATAATGACAGAAACCAGCACTGACTAACAATGGGCCATTTGGTCAGTTTCATGATCAATAGTATGCAAATTGTCATGACCATTGATCAATGGCCATGAGTACCATTCACAGAGATTGGGGAATGGCTGCAATCACAGCATTGTAAGATGGTGACAGATGTACCCTTAGGCCCCCTCCTCGGTTCAGAGATGGTCTTTCCCTTTTCACGTAAATGGCCTCCTTGACTCCCCGTTCAAACCAGCGTTCCTCCCAATCTCTGTGAATGGTACTCATGGCCATTGATCAATGGTCATGACAATTTGCATACTATTGATCATGAAACTGACCTCATGGCCCATTGTTAGTCAGTGCTGGTTTCTGTCATTATGCAATGTACTGTTTATAAGGCTGGGGAAGTCTGCAGTCAGCTGAGACTGAAGAAGTTACCAGTTGGCAACGAAACGTTTCTCCCACTTAAAAACGCCACGTCCAGATGAACAGATTCAACTTTTTGGGATTCTAGCCTATAGTGTAACCAGAAGATCTTGATAAGAGACAACAGGCATTAAAAACCTTGGCTAGAGAAACAGAGGTGAGTAGACATTGAGCTGGTAAAGGTTCATTCTTGCTTGCAGACGTTCCAGGCTTCAGTTGCCTAGGTGAACGTCTAATGTATTTACTAGCAGGTCATATGTCAATCAGTGGTATTCTTCACTCTCATTGGTAGTCCCTTCAGTCACTTACCTGAAAGTTTATCATAGGTCCCACTCACTTTGCATCGCATGCAGTTATTTCGCCCGTAGCCGCTTGAAGTCGCCAAATGTCATTTGTTCTATGGTCTCTGGTCACCACATTGATGCAAATCACTTCCAGTATGTACATAGTTTAAGACTCAGAAAGAATACCTTGAGTGTTTTTCATGGAGACGTTACTGCACACTGAGATTTTGCTTCAGGATATTTTTTTCAAGTGGAAAGGGACATTAATGTGACCAGTAAGAAGAAATATGGAGGGATTACACTAGTTGTGAAAAGTGGTGTAATCCTGGACATTTTACTGTGAAGGAATCTTTCCACAGCCTGAATATTGAGCTACTATCTGTGGAATGCATTCAACGTCTTTGGGGGAAATTTTCTCCCGTCATTTTGCACTTTAAATTCAGGTTGAATCAACACAGTGTTTCCTCTATCAACTGATCCAGAGATCATCCAAATAACTGTAGCTATGGCTATGGATAATAAATGGATCCTGACCAAACTCAACACCACTTATTGGACAGGCAGTAGGGCACTTTGTCTAACATCTGTTTCAGCTCTGCTGACAAGAACAGATACAGTCTTTCATTATTGTATTAAGTTTTCATATATTGAGCTCTTCACTTTATTCTATTTTCTCTTGTACACAACTCCATTTGTGTAGTTTTCTACCTTCTGAACTGTTTTTTTGTTGTTGTTTGGGTTACAGCTGGAATGCATCCATAGAAAAACATGTCTCTTTTTGAGTCATGTATTTCTTGTGAGACTCAGATGTGGACTTTTTTTTTACTTTTGGCAATAGAGGTGTTAGATATTGTCTCAATATGTTCGACAGGGAGACAAGGAATAAAAATGCTCTGCAGCCCCATATACGGTGGAACATCTGTTCACCCAAAATGCAGTGGATGTGACATTGAGTTATTCAGAAAAAAAGTACGAATGGATTTGGATTGCAAAGTAGCTTGCAGATGTGTAGCAAGCTTTAATAAGATGCCCTACAAGAAATTTGCTAGTTGGTGCCGAAGAGTATGTGCTGCTGTGAGCTGGCACTGAGATCAGTTGATCTGCTGGAATTATGGAAGAGCTTGAATTAGTGGCCTGCCTGAACTAACAAGTCTTAATTTATTTACTATCAGTAGAAAGTCATGTTTAATGTCCTCAGCAACCTAGGGTGAAATACAGATCTCTACCCCTCAATAATGTTAGCCAATTCTGCCATTTTTGTCCTATATCCAGCATAAACCTAGGTCAGCATCTATTTGATCAGAGAAAATGAAAATCAAAGAATCAGCCAATGAGATGGCTGCAGAAAAGCTGTTTTTCAAAGCTTGCAGAGGTGGGAAGATTACAGTAAGATTAATATCAAGTTGTGGATACTCTAACATAATGAGCTTAAGTAGAGGAAATGCCTATATATGGTCAAGAAATAATGAGCAGAGACCCAGCAACTGGCTGGAGCCAAAATACAAGTACTAAAAACTTCAGTTCTTCTAATGGCCACTTGAGGCTGGTTATAAATTTGAGGATGTCCCTTTAGATTCCCATGTTAGAATGACAAACTCTACAGCATTATAAAACATTTACACCTTGGTACAAAATAAATACTCACTGTATTGGATTTTGTTTAGACCTAAAGTTAGGGACATGGCCTTTGATTGACAGGTGTTCACAGGAAGTTGTAGCTGATCAGTGTGTGGTCTGCTAGGCCTCACCTCTGCTAATTAGAGTCACTGAACTGGACACGTCTTCCATATTTGTGCTGTTGGTGCCTTTTGGATCATTTTAATGGAATTATCTGACAATTAATATGACTTGCTGTGTAGTACAGCCTGTCCAAGAAATGTGTGCTTGAGCACACTTAGTAAGTCTGACATTATTAGCCATTTCCAGGTCCAAACGGTCCTCTGGTTCAAACAAAGGACGAATGGTCGAATAATATGATCAGCATGGCTGTTCTCCCAGGTATGGTAGAATTGGAAGTTAGCAGAAAGTTAGCTAGCTAGTTTCCACCTAAAGATAATATACCATGATAATCTACCAGGCTTGTTTCTAATACATAAAACAAGACACAAAGCATTACAACACCTCGAAAAGACGACAACTTCAATCAACGCAGTAGATGTGTGGACCCGAAAACAGGACTGATACATCATCACTTAACAGGCAGGTTTTGATGAGTAAAATTGCACCCGTAAATTTATAAATATAGCTGCTAACAAAGCTTTCTATCAGTACCTGATAACTGATAACTATTGAGACAACTACTGGTTATACTGGGGCTTCACACTGTTGGAAGCAATTAGTTATTTCATGGTGGCTATCTTTTATATATAGTCTATAGTTTTGATTAAGACACTTTGAACATTGTTTTAGGGTTAGGGTAAGCTTGACTCTTACTTTGTACCCATAATTTACCCACTCACAGTGTGTTAATGTAAACGGATTGTTTACTTCATTTCCATACACAGTGTATGGATAACTGTTTCAGGCAGGTGTGAACTAAATGTGAAAAAAACTAACTCTTGCTGAGTGTGTTTAGAGTACAGTTCTGATACAGCAGGTAGTTGTGGTGTTCACAGTCATTTCATTGTGGTTAACTTCCTCTTTTGCAGCTTAGCTACTGGTTATAATGCAAGCATAAAAAAATCTGAATTGAGGTACAAATTCAAAACTTAAATATCTTATGTTTATTCACATTAATTATATATTCTATTATTGATATTGCATTTATTTTGTTATCTTCAAAGGACACATCGTTAACTACATTATAAGCAGATTTCTACATGTAGTGTAGGTGCATGATTTTTGCAGACAGTTTATGATTTTTTCTGTTTAAACAGTAACTTAATGTAAATTACTGGAGTCAGAATCTCTGGCTGGGTTCAATTTTTTTTTTAATACTCAAGACACAAAATTGTGAGTGTTCTGCATAAGTATATTGCACAACAAAGTACACAGGTAATTTTGCCTGTTCTGTATTGGGCTAGAGCTAATGATTATTTTTCATGCAATTGCCCAACAAAAAGGTTTAAGCCTGAGCCAAAGGAAATGATAAAAACAAAACAAAAAAATCTCTCATTTTAATTGTAAGACATGCTTTTGTCTATTAAATGGCCTGAATTAGCAGAACAATATAATTTCTTTGTAACAAGAGGTAACATACTTGTGTCTTTACATGGATATATGGTGCTTATACACCTAGTCACCCCCAAAAGGCCCATCCCAAACCAGGAAAACCGTGAGTAATAATTTAAAAAAGTTCAGAAAACAATGTCAAAACTCTTGTCACATTTTCCCAGACCCCCAAAATAACAGATTTACAATGTTTGTTTTGTACTATATCTCAGACTTAATAAGAAAAAATGGAAGCAGTAAATCCCTATATTTAGAATAGTGAAACTAGAAAAATATGGAGCCCTTTTTGCATGCATTTTTAACAAAGTGATATTATTTATTAAGACATAATTATTACATTAATAATCTAATGTAACTAAACCTTTCAAATACATGTGGTAGGCTAAAAATTGCAGTATTTGCTTCAGAATTGCAGTTGAGTACAAGGAAAAAGTACTCCAAGCACAAATAGAAAGTAAAGTATTGGATTAAATTGCACCACTGTATTACATGAAAAAAGTATGTAATCAGCTACACAAATCTGGAGGCTAAATACAGTGGTATGCATGACCCTGAAACTGGCCTGGGTTACTCTATCTAGCAGTACAAATGGGAAACACCTGCATGTACTTCATGGTTCACTGACCAGTAACACACACACACACACACACACACACAACAAAAAACCCAAGCAGAAACGACTGCATGAATGCATGACTCCACTGGCTTTGATCAGCGTCTGCTTTGTCAATGATAGTTAAAACTAAGTGTCTGTTTAAGCAGTTTTATCTAATCCTGTCCTACTTTCTTGTTTTTACTCATAGTCAGTGACAATAAGAAAGAAAACAACTGGTAGAAGCCATGCATTTCAGCACTTTGATGCTATTTTCAGAGATGTAAACAACACATTTAGACCCCAGTGCTTAGTGTAAGACTTCAGACCTTTTTTCCTGAAAGTGAAAGGTGTTTTACATTTTAAACTAAACACCATGTACTATAGCAAGCTGCTAACCAAAAAAAATAAATAAATAAAAAACAAAAATAAAGAAAAATAATAATAATAATAATACAAAGACAGAAAAGACACCGAAAATGGTCAAACTTACTTTCTCACACCACACAAGTCTCATGGCAGTTCCAACAAGTCTACTATTCGCTGCTGTTAATGAACTAGAAATGTTCTGCTGGATTTTGTATGTGTGCAGTGTATGATGCAAAGTGTGGTTTAATGCCAATAGCTGATGCAAAGAGGTTTTCAAAAGAAGTGATAGCATGGCTTTATGATTGCTTATAAAGAATCATTCACTCTGGACACTGGTGTGGATTTGCTCAGACGGCATGAGTAAAGAATGTGTGAAACCAAAGGGTGGGGGTGACTGAAACATGAAAGATGAAAGATGAAAAGAGTGAGCAAAAGAGAAAAAATTCAAGCCACCTGTTCATGAACAGTTATTTGTCTTTGTCTCATTTGTCAGTTCAGCCCATGGGCTGTGTTTCATCACTGATGTTATCTCTGCTGCTGTCATTAGACTTTAAAGGCTTTACTAATAACCATTTCCAAAAAAGTTGGGATGTTGTGTAAAGCATATGCAAAAATTCAATGCACAAAAATAAATAAATAACTGTTTCAAATAATTTATACCCTACATATAAATGAAATGTTTTTATTGACATGCCTAAATAAAGTAGTGTAATGCTAAACAAAGACGAAGAACAAGAACACCTGATGGAACATTTCACAACCAATGAGATAATTAGCAACATGACTAGGTGGAAAAAAGAGCATTCCAACAAGGCCAATATAATTCAGCAGTTTAAAAATGGCACTTTTTGAAGTGAAATTGCAAAGAATTTCCTAAAATCATTAAGAGAGTCTCAAAAAATTGCTGCATGCAACAAACTGTCATGTTGTCTGACAAATCAAATTTTGAAAGGATTTTTGGAAATTATGGATGCTACGTTGTCTGAGCCAAGGAGGAGGGGAACTGTCCAGATTGTTAGCAGTGCATAGTTCAAAAGCTAACTGAGGAGTATTGGGTTGCATTAGTGCACACAGAATGGTTAACTAGCACATCTGTAAAGCCACCATTAATAATGAAATATAGAGCTTTGAGAGCAACATGTGCTTCCATCCAGATAACATCAGTGTCAGAGAAATCCTTGTTCATTTCAGCAAGATAATGACAAACCACATTCTGCACACATTCCAACTGAATGGCCCCAGACCTGTCACAGACAGAAAACAATTAGTGCTGTAATTAATGGTAATTATGACAAAGGAGGCTTTTAAGGGTTGGAGATATCCACATTACCCAAAGCAACCCAAAGACAGCAAAAAGATAGAAAAACCAACTTTGCTATCAGCTTAGTGGTAACTCTTTAAATATGTAACAAAGTTTTTAATCTCAATATAGGTGTGTCAAATTAGGATGATTTCTACAGGAGTAAATAAGTGAAGGAGAAAATAGGCTTGTTTGCCAACATTTTTTTTATCTGCACATGTACTTAAAATGGCTTGCTTCAAACTGAGGGCCTGGACCAAGGCCTAATAAAAATTCAAATAAAGATTATTCTTATTAGTGTTATGATTACTGAACTCTACTCTAGTATAGTTTAATAACCATAGCTCTTGTCCAAAAGTGAAAAACTAAGTATACCCTTACTGTTTCCTAGGAATTAGGCAGGTAATTATCAGCCAGGTGCTGACAGCTAAATGCACTTGATTAATTGATTAACAGCAAGTGTGAGCACTTCTGTAAAAGGAGACGTTTTGGCAGTTTGCTGGTCTGGAGCATTTAGGTGTGTTAACACAATGCCACAACCATAATGACCGAAACCAGCACCACTGACTAACAATGGGCCGTGAGGTCAGTTTCATGATCATTCACCATCTTACAATGCTGTGATGGCAGCCATTCCCCAATCTCTGTGAATGGTGCTCATGGCCACTGATCAATGGTCATGACAATTTGCATATTAATGATCATGAAACTGACCTCACGGCCCATTGTTAGTCAGTGGTGCTGGTTTCGGTCATTATGCAAATGTACTGTTTATAAGGTTGGGGAAGCCTGCAGTCAGCTGAGACTGAAGAAGTTACCAGTTGGTGACGAAACGTTTCTCCCACTGAAAACGCTACGTCCAGATGAACAGATTCAGCTTTCTGGGATTCCTTACCTGGATTATTGAGCATGCATCAAGACAAATGTTTACATAAAATACATAAACTTCTGTTTTCACAGAGGTGATCTGTTAATTGATAATTTGATGATCAGTTAATCGTGTGAATTTGATTAGCAGCATCTGGCTGATACTTTAACTCTTAATTCCTGTGAAGTTGGATTTTTTAACATGGCAGTGTCTGTAGAGATTGACTCCATTTTGGAGACAGCTTCAAGTGGTCATTGGAGGAACTGCAGTTTTTGGCACTTCTGGAGTAGTTTAATTTTTCAGCCCCAGATGTTGATGCTTTATTGTATACCACAGCAGCTAGTAGTATTTATGAGCTGAAGGAATTTGGAGTCATGATCTTAAAATTCTGTCTACTTCCTTGGTAATCTCAGAGCTGCCAAATTCTTTAAGCTGTTGTGACCTTGCTCACTGACCTCTCACAGCCCCAAAGGGTCACCCTGAGAGCTCAGTGCTATCTCTGTGTGTGTTTAAAATTGCTATAAACCAGCAGTAAAGTCAAAGTTTGGTAGATAGTAGTATTATAAACAGATTGCCAGATAAGGTGAAAAAGGCTGAAACTGAACTGAATGGGTGGGTGTGTGGAATGGTTTTTTTGTGCATGTGTGGTGTTCCTGCTTTGCTTAACCTGCGTGTACATGCCAAAGCTTAAGGGGTGTGAAACATGTCTCAACCTGCTGAGCAAACATATTTCACTGGGGGCTATGGCTTTACTTTCACCTTTCATTCACTACTTCGCTACTTCTACTACATAGCACATACACATGTACATGTGTGTGCAGAAGAGGAAAGTGTTACCTGTGCAGGGGATCTCTTCTTGCTGCAGAGTATTCCTGTCTCATTAATGCTTAAGCAAGTAGAGAATGTGAAGCAACATATCAACATATCTAAGGTTCATGAGGTCACAGCTGCACAAGAGCTAAGATGGGGAATGGTGAATGTTGTCACTTGATGCCCTGCAAAGGCTGCCAAAGAAAAATATGAAGCACATGTGGAAAGTCCCATGAGGTGACTGGTTAGGTTAATATTTGCCTAATGAGTAGTGAAAGGCCTTATTTCCAGTGAAATAATAAAATGTTTTCAGTAATTATTGTAAGGTGAGGCCTTGATTCATAAACAGTTTTCCCCATTGTGAGCTAATATCCAATATCACCAAGGGCACACCAAACCAAACCATAATAACATTAATTAGAAGCAGATTCTGCTTTAAGCAGACATAGACCTTGGAAAAAGGGAGTTCCCATTGTGCAATAAAACAAGTAGCTTATTTTCATGAACAAAGCTGTTTTGACAAAATGTCACACTCACAGTCACAGTTTGCTCATGGTCCTGGGTTTTTTAACCCAGTGTTGTTGAGTTGTGGACTTTCTAGTTTTATTTATTATTCTCTGTCGAGTCTTAGTTAGTTTTTAATGTATTTTTCCTGAGCTTTTGTTGTATTACTTTTGAAGGTCGAGTTTTGTTATTTATGGTAACCTTGCATTTGGAGTTCAATTAGTTTTGCAACCTAGTTTCTTTTCATGGTTTTAGTTTGTTTATTTTCCTTGTTTCAGTTATCCTGTCCCCCCTGTGTCTTGTTGTCAAGTCTCCGTCTCTGGGTTTGGTTAGTTACTTCCTGTTTCATTTTGCTAGTCTCTTGTATCGTGTGTTTTGTATTTAGTTTTTCATCCCCTGTCTCATTCTCCCCGATTAGTTTTAGCTGTGTTTCCCAGGTGTCTTCACTCTGCCCCATCACCCTTCTGTGTGTATTTAAGCCTCATTCAGTCCTTTGACCTGTGTAAGAGCATCTGTTAATTCTCCCTCATGTTTCCCAGCTGCTGCATTTGGACTGCCTTGGATTCCTATTGTTTTCTGTTGGATTTTTGCACCACTTGGACTTTTGTTTTAAACTCCATTAAAGGTCAGTTCTTTAACTTCACCAGTTTGTCTGCAGTCTGCATTTGGGTTCACATTCCTCCACATCATGGCAGTATGCTCTGACCAGTAATGCACCCAGGAGATCATTTTTATGAGTGGCAGCAGGTAGCTCTGTCTCTGCTAGAAAGAACTGCTGAGTTGAAGCCTTGGTTCACCCCTCATCCCTGAGCCCGGCAGCCCCAGAGATGGTCCCTGAGCCAGAGAGTCCTGAGCTCGTGGGTCCCTATCCAGCTGAGTCCAAGGGTCTTGGCCCCCACTGCCCCAGGCCAAGCCACCAGAAGGTCTTCGTCCCCCGCCGTCGTCGGCCCCCAGCCAAGCCACCACAAGAATTACCTGGGCGGGTATGTATATTTGCTCAATATTTTACTTCAAATATTTATAGAGATTTCTCTTAAGATTCTGTATTTCAGAAAGAAATGTATAAAGTTCTGTTGGTTTCTTTATGGTTTTAGTTTTGCAATCTACTTCTGTTCATGGTTATTGTTTTGTTTATACTTAATTCCTTGAGTTTCTGTTTTTCCTGCCTCCCTGTGTCCCTCTGTGTTATGTTACCTCCATTTTATTTTGATAGTCTTTTGCCCCTTGTGTCTTGCATTTAGTTTTACTTCCTTATCTCGTTATCACTTGATTGTTTGCTTCTGTATGTTTACCCACCTGTTCCCATTCCCCTAATCGTGTGTGTGTGTGTGTGTGTGTGTGTGTGTGTGTGTGTGTGTGTGTGTGTGTGTGTGTGTGTGCGCGCAGTCCTCCCTTTGTCCTTCCTGTTCTGGAAGTGGAGTTACTGAAGGAGGTTTTCTGATTCTAAGGACATTAAGGTTCTGTCTGTGGGACTTTCAGCCATCGGTACCCTCAACTGCTTCAGTCCCCAACTATTTTGGACATTTCTTCCTCAGTTATCAACACAGTTAAAGAAACTCAAATCAGAGCCTCCTCGCCCACATTTGTCAACACCAGGTCCCAGCCTGAGCTTGTATCCCACCCTGTGTCTACCGTTGCCAGGTCCCTGCCAATGACTGTTGCTGTACTTGGGGCCTCTGAGACTGTGCCTCAGCTGGTGACCTCTTTTAATCCTGAGCAACCTGTGAATCCCATGCCTGAGCTGGAGCTGCCAGATCCAGTGTGGTCTGTGTGTCCTGTGCCAGAGGAGACTGACTGGGCGTGTGCCACCGCTGGCTCCAGAACCACTACATCACTGGCCTCCAGGCTGGCCCCCAAAACTACTCCATCTCCTCTGTGTAGCCATGGGGCTGCATAGAGGAGGCAACGTATATGATTTGCACTGTTTTGTTATTTTTCGAACTCTTTATTTTTGGGGCTTTTTTTTTTTTTTCTTCTCTCTTTTGTTCTGGTCCCAGAGTTCACTGCACTCAAATGACCTCCACAGCCTCAGCTCTCAATCCAACAGAGCACCTTTGGTATGTGATAGACCAGGATATTCACATTATTAATGTGCAGCTGACAAATCTACAGCAACTATGTGATGCGGTCAAGTCAATATAGATCAAACTGTTTCCAGGTTCATGCCCATACTATCTGAACAGGCTGCTGTTTGTGGAGAAGTGGAGTAGCGGCAAGTCCTTCCAAACTACCTTTGAGCAAACCCTGCCAAAAGCTGCCAAAAAAATAAATGAATGAATTCATCACATATTCTCATAACTGAAATTTTCACCTATTTTGTACTTCCTGGTCCATAGTGGTGTATTTCCTCAGTGCATCAAGATATTTCCATTGTTTTGTTTTTCTTACAGATATGTAGAGGAACCCCCTCACCAATGTCACACTCAAATTCGAGTCAAGTCAATTCAGTTCAAGTCAATTTAAGTCAATTTTATTTATATAGCGCCAATTCACAGCAACAGTTGCCTCAAGGAGCTTTATACTGTAAGGTAAAGACCCTACAGTATTGGAGAAAACCCCAACAATCAAGTGACCCTCTATGAGCAAGCACATTGCGACTGTGGAAAAGAAAAACTCCCTCTTAACAGGAAGAAACCTCCGGTTGAATCAGGCTCAGGAAGTGGTATATAAACCACATATAAACGCAGTGGTATATAAACATGTGGTGAGAGGTGAGTTGAGAAGAAGTGCTCAGTGTATCACATGAAGTCCCGCAGCAGTCTGAGCCTATAGCAGCAAAACTAAGGGAGGGTGCAGGGTCACCTGAGCCATCCCTAACTATATGCCTTATCAAAAAGGAAAGTTTTAAGTCTAATCTTAAAATTAGAGAGGGTGTCTGTTTACCAAAACCAATCTGGGACCTGGTTCCACAGGAGAGGGCCCTGAAAGCTGAAGGCTCTACCTCCCATTCTACTTTTAGAAACTCTAGGAACCACAAATAAACCTCAGTCTGAGTGAGAAGTGCTCTGTTAGGATAATATGGTACTTTAAAATGTGATGCAGCTTTGTATGTGAGGAGAAGGATTTTAAATTCAATTATGGATTTAACAATGAGCCAATGAAGAGAAGCTAATATTTTTGAGAAATATGACCTCTCTTTCTTGTCCCTGCTAGTACGCTGGCTGCAGCATTTTAGATTAACTGGAGACGTTTTAGGGAACTTTTAGAATAATCTGATAATAATGAATTACAATAGTCCAGCCTAGAAGTAATGAATGCATGAACTATTTTTTCAGCATCACTCTGAGACAGGATGTTTCTAATTTGAGAGACACTGCACAAAGAAAGCTCCTCCTTGAATCGCTACCTTATCGTGGTGGAGGGGTTTGTGTGTCCCAGGGATCCCAGGGGCTATGTTGTCGGGGGGCTTTTGCCCCCTGGTAGGGTCTCCCATGGCAAATTGGTCCTGGGTGAGGGACAAGACAAAGAGCGATTCAGAAGACCCTTATGAGAGTAACAACAAGGGAACAGTTCACCCTGCCCGGGACAGGGTTACCGGGGCCCCGCCCTGGAGCCAGGCCTGGGGAGGGAGCTCGAGGGAGAGCGCCTGGTGGCCAGGCCTTAGCCCATGGGGCCTGGCCGGGCACAGCCCGAAGAGCATACGTGGGACCACCCTCCTGTAGGCCCACCATCCGCAGGAGGCACCGTAGGGGTCGGGTGCAGTGTGAGTCAGGCGGCGGCCAAGGGCGGAGACCCTGGCGGACCGATCCCCGGCTACCGAAGCTGGCAATTGGGACATGGAATGTCACCTCTCTGGGG
>VUQS01038799.1:6739-19994 GCA_015108495.1 Heterochromis multidens | reverse complement strand
CAAGGCAACAGCTGAAGCTCCATGTGAAGTTCTCCATGAAACTGTTGCTAGGATACAGACTAAACATCCAGAGGCACTCTTCATAATATCAGGAGACTTCAATCATGTTTCCCTCTCCTCCCACCTGACCGGATTCACACAGTTTGTTGACTGTCCTACCAGAGAAAATAAAACCCTTGATCTGCTGTACGCCAATGTCAAAGAAGCTTACAGAGCTGCTGCCTTACCACCACTTGGCAGATCAGACCACAGCTGGAAGACTCCTCTCTACAGAAAATCATTCACACCCACAGCCATCAGGCTTTACTATTCTCATAAAATAGCAGACGAGCTGTCAGACATACGAATTTCCCTTTGGGATCAATGAAGTTCTTCTTATCTTATCTTTTATTTTCAATTAAATGATCAAGTAATGAATGACTTTATTCACGTCTAAATAATAAAAGGAATTAAAAAATATTTCCTAACGCATATTTTATTGCACAATTCATTATTAAATCACAAATTGCTTTATTTCCATGCGCGTGACTCTCCTGGTCCTCCACACTCAATGCAGCTACGTACTGACGGTGTCCGATGACGTGTCATTAGCCGTTTCTATGGTAACCGTTTGTTTTGCTGCCCAAGGGAGAGGACATTAAAACACTGCACCAAAGAAGGTATATGTCAAAAACGCTTTAATCTTCTTGTCTGCTAAGCTTAACCTGTGAGGAACAACACATCCGTGATGTTTAGCCTTTACTAATAAGGACTTTTAAAGCCTGTGTTGTTTTAAATGAAACTTGCCATGTCGTTTCACTGGTCTTGAAATGTTTTGAGTGGTCCATAGCAGAGACTTTATCAGAGGTGGCACTCAGAGAACCCTGAACTGAAAACTATGGATAATTAAAAGATGGTGGTAGAAGTATGAGTTTACAGAAGCCAAGTCAGCAAACATTTTTACTTCTATTTATTTCCATTTTGACTGGTGGTTTAAAGTTTAAATTAAAGTCAACTTAGATAACGCTTTAAAATAATTGCGTAAATAGGTGCCTACTCAATGAAAGACATTTCTCAATGAAATTATGAAATGGCACAAGAAACAAAGCAAACATACACATTAAAGAAGTGAAAGCTTTAAGTAAGATCATTCAAATGAACATTTTCATTTCAAAGCTTATGGCATTTTCAATTCAATTCAGTTCAGTTTAATTCAATTTTATTTATATAGCGCCAAATCACAACAACACAACATCTATGAAGGAGCCAAAATGTGCTTCTCCTGGAAGTGTGAGCTTTGCTCTCCTTACTGATGTATGTGCAGAGATCAGATTCATCAGCTGAAAGTAGACAGCTCCTCTGAGCTGACCAAAAATCTGCTTTTACGGTTAATATGTGTGAGCAGGATGTGTGACGCCAAGATCAGTTGTGATTCGTTTAGGCTTTCATCCAGTAGGTATCTAACACGTATAGGAAGGAGAAATGTATTTAAATTTGGGTGAATGTTTGGGATTGATGTTGATGTTTTTTTAAGGCTCTTTCATCTGCCCAGGTTTTGAAGACTTCTCCTATTGGTGGAGCTTTACTGGAGGAATATTCAGTTCATTTCAGTTTCAATTCAGTTTTATTTATATAGCGCCAAATCACAACAGTCGCCTTGAGGTGCTTTATATTGTAAGGTAAAGATCCTACAATAAAAGAGAGGAAACCCCAACAGTCAGATGACCCCCTATGAACAAGCACTTGACGACAGTGGGAAGGAAAAACTCCCTTTTAACAGGAAGAAACCTCTAGCAGGACCAGGCTCAGGGAGGGGCAGCCATCTGCCGTGACCCATTGGGGGTGAGGGGAGGAAGACAGGACAAAAGACACACTGTATGCATTTGTTAGGACATAGTCTCAGGCTGAATTAATTCAAAACTTTAGTCTCTTAATAAGCATAATGCTGGTGTTTCAGGCACAATGAGTCTGTCATTTCTCAGGGCTTTCAAAGACTTCTTCTTTTTAGAGCAGTGCAATTGCACAGGGTGGTATTAAGTGTTCCCATTTCTTTTTTATATTTCTTGTAGAGATGATCAGTTGGTGTTCAGTAGAGCCAGCAGAGTATCATGGGCATTTTCCTCTGGTGTTAAAATGTTTTTATTTCTCTGTAACCACCAGCAGCCACATTTCCTTCCACTTCTTGTTAAAGTTCCTCCTTCCTGCTCATACCGACTGCCAAGTGGAGAACCATGTCGGTCCTGGACCACAGCACCCAGCAGGGTGGGGGACCCAATCTTAAAAATGTTGAAGTTATGCTGAACCACTCCGAGCTCTTCAGGGCAGAGTGCAAAAGGCTGATCCTGGAGACTGACAAAGCATGCAGACGCATGCAAAATGATGACAACAAGCGACTCGGTAGGCAAAAATGAACATTTAACACAGAATGAAAGGCTACAGAGGTGGATTGTAATATTTATTTTTTTAAATTCTGCTGTTCAGATCAGCGGGTCAGAGACATCCAGTTTCTGAAAAAAGAATTGGAGCTAAAGCTGGAGGAGGTCATTCTGGAGACTGATTTTCTTACAGCTTTACAGAGCAGAGTTTTGAAGGCCCTGGAGGGCACCAAAGAGCCTCTCAGAGTCACTGTTCTCTGTTTGGAAGAGAGGTGAGGAAGAACGTGAAAACGAAGAGAGGATTATTAACATTCAGAAGAAAACAAGTTTATATTAATAAAATAATACATTTTAAAGATATTAAAGGTCCGCCCTCATTCTGTGTAAAGATGCACTCTCTTTAGATAAAGCTAACACTAGGCCGATAATCTGCAGGATGAAACGTGTCCCTTCTGAGAGGGTGCAGGATGAAGTGGAAAGAGAGCTGCTGAAGGAGAGGGAGGTTCTTGACGGAGTCGCTTCCCTCCTGGAGCGTATAGTGGAGCAGATGACTGAGCAGATACGGTAAGAAAGTGGGGCTGATTTTGATTAAAGGGGATCATAAAAGTACACAGAGCCTTTGGAGTTTCTACTAGCAAACCAAGTGAAAATCTGCTGTTTTGTTCCAGACTGAACCGCTCTGCCAAGCACCATTTAGAGAAGGATCTGAAGGAGAAGTCTGAGGCCCAGTACATCGACAACTCCTGTGCCATAATGACCACCCATTCCATCAATAAGCTGCAGCTGTCCACAACCAAGAGCACCGGTCTGCCCAGGTGAACCTCCATGTTCCTGTTTGCACCACAAATACAGAAACATTTCAAACATCTCAAAAGAAAGTTTTCAGACTTGGATTTGTTTTGTTTTTTTTCATTTGTTGTCTAAAAGGGTGCTGGGATTATTCTCCTTAAGGTTTCTGCATAGATCAGGGAAGTCAGGACATGTAAAAATGTTGCTTCATAGGGTTTTATACATCTCTTAGCTTGGCAGTGACTCCAAAGCAGTGGGAAAACATCTCAGACATCAACATAGCTAAAGCAGAGCACCAGAAGACCAACTCTCAGTCCATGAGGGCCCTGGTGGAGTCTGTCCTGGAGCAGACAGCTGCTGACATGCAGAAGCAGTTCCAGGCTACAACAACAGCCTTCCAGATGCATATCCAGGAAATCAAGTCTGCCAAGAGCCAGATGGAGGACAAACTGCCCAAGGTAGGGCAGGGGGTATGTTAGGCTGTGTCTGATAGATAGAGAGCGAGCTGTAAGACACGGGGAAGCAGATGTAATGCTGTGTTCGTTGTGCTGGTGAAGAAATGACTGGCTTTGAATCATTTTCTGTTCATCTGTTTCAAAGTTAGCAGGTGTATTGTGGGGACATGAGTAAGTGCAGTGCTGAGTTTGGGGTTGTTTAGATGAGCATTTCCCATATTTCCCATATTTTTCATATTCTCATATGTTTGCGTATAATCTACCAGTCAGAGTGCCAAAAGATGTGAATCATATCAAACCTTCCCCTCAGTAGATTAAAGATTAGTGACCAGATGAACTGAACCATAGACTGTACGTAAAAGATAGACATAGCTACTGTGGCATCATCATTAGTTTTGTGTTTTTAGGGCCTCGAGGATAGCATTTTGCACAGCACCTTTAGTATTTTGGTGCCAGTAGTGACCATATTTGGATGAGAGGGTGGAGTGTTAAGTTATCAGCTAACGCTAGCAAACTTGGTTAGCAAGCTAACTGTATGGGTGCAGTTAACAGCCACATATACAGTATGTGCTAATTATTGCTGTGGAACAGACTAATAAAATATTGGAATTTCACAGACTTCCTCACAGCAGGCCAGATAATTCTATTAAAAAATTCCCCAAAAAGGCACTACAGCACAAAAAAGGCATAAAGGTCCAGATCAGTGACACCAGTTTGAAGAAGTGAGTCAAAGCAGCATCACCATTTACTCCAGTATCTAGCTGGAGTAAGAGGTGTGGCCATACAGTTGTTATATGTCAGCGAAACTATCCATAAAGCCCAAAATGGTTTTTTTGTACTAGGCTGTAGACATTTTTAATGCTATCATGTTGGGCATTTTAACGTGAGATTTTAGGGGGACTTACTCCCTTTTACAGCCAGCCTGAAGTGGCCATTAGAGGAACTGCAGTTCTTGGCATTTCCACGTTGGCTGCATTTTTCAGCTCCAATGGTTTCCACTTATTTTGAATGGTTGGGGGAACAGATGAATTCTGCATTAAAAAAAATAAAACATTGATCCACCTGGTTGGAATTAAGTGCACTGCTACTTTGTAATACATTTTCTTCTTTCACTTTAAAGTAAGACACATATGTGTGTGACTGCTGGTGGATAGTTCATTCTTTATCCTTGGTTGACATAGAGGTCATCTGGCTATGACTGTTACAGTATTTTGGTTGAAATTATAAAATGTTTACATGGTTATTTCACCCAATTGACAAAAATAAAAACAGAAAAACAGTATGTTGTCCATTACTTCTATAAATAGGAAAAATTGTAAGGAAAAATGATTCCCACTTACTTTCAGCATGTATTTAATGTTAGTTTGAAATCAATTCACCCCAAATTTCCTGTGTACTGTAAATCCGGGTTGACCCTGGTGTGACACCTGTATTCCCTCCAGATTCTGTCTGAGATAGCCGGCCAGGAGAGACTCAGAGAGGATCTTCAAGTGGCCATCACAGAGAATGAGCATTTCCTGAATCTGGCTAAGACCCGGCTGGCTTCGCGTTTCCAGAGGCCTGGCAAGGAGCAGTGCCACGATCTAGCCCAGGTGCAGCTCCTCGCTGACGTCCAGCACCTCACTGCTCACATCAGCAAGTAAGGCCCAGCACATACTTGCCTGCAACAAACAGATTTAAAATGCTCAAGATTTTGTACTGTGCAACTCTAACCACATGAGCGTGTGTAATATTTGGCGATATTACTGCACAGGGCACACGTCATTATGTGGTGTCTGTTTATCTCTGTGCTCAGACTGCGTGAGGAAACAGCCCAGTCACAGGAGAAGCAGAGGGCACTGGTTCATTGCCAGCTGAAGCTGCAGGAGGACATCGATATGAAGGCCAGCTCTCTCTACATTGACGAAGTTATCTGCACTCAGCTCAGGGAGCCCGTCATGATACATATGTTCTGACCAGGATATGTACTTCAAATTTATTTCAAAATGCAGTCATATCAAATTTCCTTTAGAATGATTGTGAGCCAGTTTCTCTTTCAAACAGTGGTTGGCACTGTTTTTCTTTGAGAACTGTTTGACTGTTTGTGCTATCTACAAATGTTTCTGTAATAATTATACGGGTTCCAATACTATGACTTTGTCTTACTCCCTCATGAAAAGCTTACATTTGACCTCATATAGAAACCCTTAATTCTTTTTTTTTTTTATTGTGCAGCAAACCGTTCTGACATAAGTGACAAGAATAAAGCCCACACAAATGATAATTAAAACTGAATTTATTAGATCTAAAAGTAACAAAAACACAAACTCCAAAGAAGATTGATTTAAGGTGAGAGAGAGTTACTGACCACCTGCACCAGCTTTTATAGCCTGAATCCCCAGGGAACTGCATTAGTTGGTGACGCTTCCATGTCAACCAAATCATCTGGGTGTTAAAAACAGAGCTTACGAATCTTGATTCAGTAGTGTTTACCTAAATGACCAAAAGCCAAAGATATACTTAGCTTCCAGGTCCGAATTATTTCTAATAGATAGCAATGGAAAACTCAGATGGTTACTAAAAGAAGTCTAGCTGTACAGAAGTAATCCAGTGTGAGCGGCCACACTGAGTAATTCAAAAGAGCCCATGTTACCATTTTACCTCACCCAGGACAGGGTTAGTGAGGCTCCACCCTAAAGCAGACAAAACTAGTGGTGCAACCCTGTTTAGGAAATCTTTGGTTTAAATGTGAGGACAGACTTCTACACCATCTAGGATAAAGAGACATTAAGCCTACATTAGTTTGTAAGGAAGTGTTTGTTGTTGATCCACAAACATATCATTTCACCCATCAGTATTCATGGAGTGCTTCAAACACAGCTCAAAGTCCTCAAGCTTGCAGTCTTAACAGTGTAACAAACAAATGTGTGTGCAGAGCTCTGGGTGTCAGCAATAGAATAGGGTTCACAAAAATGCAAATATCCTTCAGCATGGAAAAGTCAGTGAATGCATCACACTATAGCTGTGTAAATACATTAGTGATTCACAGACACATGAACTTTTCTTATAAGACAATGAATACAGATCTCTGCATCTTCTACAGCGTGTATCCCATCAGTCCCTTCTTCTTCCTCTGTTTTGCCCACATCTAAAAACAAAAACGAGGCGATCAACACCTGATTTATTAGCACTGCCAGAACATTGACATGATGTAGATGAAAACATTTTGTTTTAAGAGTTATTATTGGAATTTTTTGCAACAACTGATCCATTTTTATATAGACTACAGTAGAAATTGTGAATATGATGAAGAGGCAGTTAACATTAAAGTTAAGTAGCTGTGATTGTAATTAACAGACTGTAGGTATCCGGAGTGTGAAGTTTACTTACATGCAGAATATCATATTTGAACTACCTTAATTCAAACACAAAAACAAACAAAAAATATAAACACTAATTTAAACATCAGAAGAAACCCTAAAGATCAGTTTCAAACTTGCACTTGAAAAACTTGTACATTCTCTTATGATGTTGATCAAAGGCAGCTTTTCCATTCTGAGGAGCTCTGTCTCTATTTCAAGTGAATGTGACGTCTGCATTTGACCTAAAGACACACAAGAGAGGAGGGGAACCTCTTACCATTGGAAGATTTCAGCAATGTTTATTCAAATCCTTTGTGGTTCAGAAATGTTACCTTGTGCCACTGCAATGTGGAGAAGGGCAGGGCCAGATGACAGTATGGGCAGGCCCTGATTTGGTCTGGGTCGTCTCCATTAATCCATAGGCCACGGCTGGGTCTATCTGAGAAGGTTAATTCCATGTTGGTGCTGATCTGCTGGGGAGTGGCCCAATGTGTTGAGAGATCATCCTCATCCTCCGACTCGTCCTCTGACGCTCCCTTCGACTGCTCTTCCACTTTATCGTCCCACCTGTGTCTTTGAATACACTCCAGCTGGTTTGTGGGGAATACAGACAAAGGTATTACATAATGACTGTTTACAGTATAAATACTGTACAGTGAGCTTTCTTAATGTGAAGAGGTGTAACAATCATGCATATAAACAGTTTGCTTCATGCCTTGTTTTTTCTTTCAATTCAATTCAGTTTTATTTATATAGCACCAAATCGCAACAACAATCACCTCAAGATGCTTTATATTGTAAGGTAAAGACCCTACAATAATAGAGAGGAAATCCCAACAATCAGACGCCCCCTTATGAGCAAGCACTTGGCGACAGTGGGAAGGAAAAACTCCCTTTTAACAGGAAGAAACCTGTGGCAGAACCAGCCTAGGCCTATTGCAGCATAACTAATGGAGGGTTCAGTGTCACCTGATCCAGTCCTATAAGCTTTATCAAAAAGGAAAGTTTTAAGCCTAATCTTAATAGTAGAGAGGGTGTCTGTCTCCTGAATCCAAACTGGGAGCTGGTTCCACAGAAGAGGGGCCTGAAAGCTGAAGGGTCTGCCTCCCATTCTATTTTTAAATACCCTAGGAACCACAAGTAAGCCAGCAGTCTGAGAATTAAGTGATTTTTTGGGGTGATATGGTACTATGAGTTCTTGCTCAAAGCACATAAACATTACTGAGAGCTCTCTTGACCCTCTGTATACAAATGTTAAGACTGTTGCTAGACAACTAGGTGCTCAGTTTGATTCAGCACTTAGCTTTGAGCCTCCACGTTTTCTTTCTCTAAATTAGAAGAAGTTAGAACACTTATACTTTCACACTCAGACCTGGAGAAAGTCATACACATATTTACTGTAATTTCACAAGACTGAACTATTGCAACTCTCTCCTCTCAGGCATGAGGAAGCCTGAGGGGATCAGGCCTGCAGAATTACTGACCTCCTTTAAATCACTTCTAAAACTCATTTCTGTAGACTTGTTTTTAAGTGATTCTGCTACATGTGATGTCTTGTATCGCCTAGTTTTCATCCTTTAGTTGCCTTGCTGTTTGCCTGCCTCCAGTTTTTTAGTTTGTTTACATTTTTATTCTTTTTTCATCTCCCCTGTTCTCTCCAGGAGCCATGATTTATAACCATGTTGACATCAAGATCTGATAATTGTCAAATTTTAGTTGCGGATTTTATATATATTTTGAAACTTGTCCCTCATAACTTTAACTAACGTGTTTTTTTTATCAAAACATAATGCTATGAATTTACATTTGTTGCTTAAATTTCACAGATTTAGAAGACACTCTGAGGCATTCATATTGGACACCTAACAAGCAGACTGCTTAGCTTGATAAACTGTGATCATTATATGTAATACAATGCTTGTAAATACCTTATGCTCTTCTATATCATCAGCTGGAAATGATGCCATACATCTGCTACAATTCACTGATATTTCTGCTGTTGAGAGAAGCACAAGAGTTAAATAGCAGGAGATAAAAGTACACTGAGGTTTACTGAGTTGTTTGCTTAATCCACTATTCTCTTACTCTCATTGAGTGTCCTGCTGGTCGCTGGTGGGGGACTTGAGATCTTGTCAGTGACTGAGCAGGTCAAGCCATGCTCGGGCTGGTCTCTCAGTCTGACATAATGGCCGCAGTCCCTGCAGAGCTCAGTGCGGCTCCCACAGACCAGGGTGTGTTTGTCCAGCTCCTTCCACGGCACTTCCAGGTCACAAAACTGGCATCCCTGCAGACGCTCCACACACTCATCAGCCTGCAAGATGGCGCAAAGCAGTGTTAGATGGATAAATAGGGGAACTGGGGCAATATTAAGTTTAGATACATTTTGCAAATCTGGTCTCAGACATACAGTGTTCAGATGTTTTTAAAGTGTGGTTTAAATCAAAGCATCAGTGAGCTTTGTCATGCCAACTTTAAACAAACTAACACTGGATCCTACTGCAGCAAGATCTGTCTCCCGTTAAGCTACAGTTGTGGTCAGAAGTCTATATCCACTCATCATGGGCATGAATGTCATGGTCATTTTGGGCTTTTAATGATTTCTTTAAACTGTTCTTTTTCCAGGGTGGAATAATTGTACAGCATACTTCTGTAATGACTTAAACAAGAATTGGGTCCACAAGTTTGAATTTATTTTCAATTTTCTCTAATCCACACAGGATCAAAATATACATACAGTCTTAAATATATACATACACCCCCACTAATATTTGGTTAAATGTACCTTAGCAATTTGCACCTTGATCAGATGCTTTTGGTCTTCATCAACAAGCTTCTGGCATAATTCTAGCTTGATGTTTGACCACTCTTCTTGGCTGAACATCCTAACCAATTTCCTCTCATCTGAGGGTGACAGTTTGGGTCTTTTTCCAGACCTTGGCAAAGTGGTGGCACATCTGAATAACTTGTACTTATGTACAAATATTTGAACTGATGATCTTGGAATCTGCAGTTGTTTAGAAATGGCTCCAAAAGACCTTCCCTACTTGTGTAAATCTACAGTTCTCCTTAGATCTTCACTGAGTTCCTTGGACTTTCCCATTGTTTTGAGTATTAGTCAGTCCAATGAGTGCTGTCAAACAAATCTTTTTTATGCTGGCAAAAAGAAACTACCAGTCAATCATGATCACTAGCAAGAGGTTAATAGGCCTTGGCCTTGTCAAATTAAAAGACACTGTAGGAACCTTCAGCACCACTTATTCAAAGATTTAAGTGAGTGCAAGGTGCAACTTGCTAAGGTACTTTTAACCAAATATTAGTAGGAGTGCATGTATATACATATTTGACCCTGTATGTATAATTTTGATCCTGTGTGGATCAGAGAAAATCCAAAGTAAATTCAAACTTGTGCACCCAATTCTTATTTTTAAAGTCATTAAAGATGTATGTTGTACAATCATTCCACCCTGGAAAAAGAAGAGTTCAAAGAAATGATTAAAAGCCCAAAATGACCATGCCATTCATGTCTATGATGAGTGGATGTGAACCTCTGACCACAACTGCAGTTTTGTCACTGTGACATCATTAGTTAGGTAGTTTTTCTCTCTCTCTGGGACCAAATTACAATTACATCAGAAATATTCCCTGTATTGTAAAATGTTATACAGTACCAAATGCCTTCTAATGTGTCTGAATGTACCTCATGTCTACCTAAACGGTACTACTGGACTCACCTCATGATCCATTAGCTGACAACGTTCCATCTTCTTGTTACACTTGGAGCATCTGACCTGCAAACAAAGAAAGTTGCAGCCTTACATAGAATACATAATGTTGTCTCTGTGCATCATGTATGTGTTTGGCTCTTAAATCTGTTCATATAGTCACACTGTGGGAACAGCAACCCTTTCGGGGATGAAAGCAAGCCACTCCTGGGAAGAGACACAAATCCCTTTGGGGTTTCATCAGGTGTAAAAAAAAATCTGCCAAATCACAGATGTGGAGCTACCTGCTGCGGTGACCCCTTATGAAGAAGGGAGCAGCTGAAAGTAGGATTATTTGCTCTCTTTGATATCATACAGTTTGCCCAAGTCTCTCGAAAATTAATACATGTCAATGATATACAGGCGAGGGACATGTCACCCTGAATATTTAGATTTTTGTCCCCACCTATAAAAACATGAAATAAGCAGAGGAATAGCTTAGAAAAAAAAACAACTAACTTTTAGTTCAACTTTTTTATTTACTTCCAAAATATAATTATAAATGATAAGTTCTCACCACTACTGAATGCTGTGCAGAGAACTTTCTACCCACCACACTCACACAGCCTTGTGACCTCACTCAGCTTCACAGCTTCTCTCCTCTCCTGTAGCACCATAACCATGAAGGAAAAAGAAGTAAAGGAGAAAGAGGTCCTTCACTCTTACAGAGGCTCTGTCTCAGGTCCAGGACTGACTTACTAAATCATGTATCTTACTAAATACCAAAAAAGCAAAACAAAACTGTTTTTATAAAATAGTTTGTTTGTATCTTGAGGTCACATTGAACATCATAAAATTTAACTTACAACATTTTAAACACATTAGGACACTAACAATGAAGGTCAAGGTCAAATGCTTAGCCAACCTAGCTACTCATGTCCACCAAGGCCTAGTATATTGTTGTGAAGTTTGAAGACGATCCATAAAAAATTGTGGGCAATATAAAGTTTTATTGATTTTCACCAAAATTAAATCAGCTCGAGCTGTTATTGGTATCTACCCTCACACAAAATTTGAAAATGATATCTTGAAAACTGTAGATGCTAGAGTGCTAACAAACAGACAGACAAACAAATAAACAGAACCAATTACACATCCTGTTCAGGGGGAGAATAAAAGCATTTATCACTGATGTGAACAGGTGCGACATGCACATTTAAGGTTACTTTCCCTGATATTAGAGAGAACTTGTTCCAACTCTCACATCTAGACTGGAACCAGATAAAAAACAAACGAGCACAGAAGAGTAAATCACGTCTTCATGTGTGTTGACTCATCAGGGATAATAATAAATGAGAAAAGCTGAGAGTAATTTTTAAAAGCAACCCAGAAATCCTTACTGTATTCATGTTGAATTAATACCAGCATGTTGCCTAATAATGGAGTTTTCCATCATATGCTGACACACAAAGCTACTTTGTTTTTTTATGCTACAGCAGGTAGCACCACATGTTTAATTTGGCAGATTTTTACACCAGATACTCTTGCTGACACAACCCCCAAAGGATTTGTATCTCCTCCCAGGATTGAACCAGGGAGTAGTCACTTGTTAGGCAAATGTGTAAACCACTACACTATGGAGATACATGCTGATACACAAAAGGTACAACATGATGCACTAAAATGCATGGAATGAAATTGCTGGTGCTCAACATTTCCCTCCCACCCAGCCCCTGACACCACTCTTTATGTGCCCCCCGCACTAATGCTGAAATGAACACCATGAAGTCGATGTGTGTAAATAAACTGCTTTATTGTTTGCATACCTCTGCATGCTGTTCCTCTCTGTGCTCCTTTAGCTGGTCTTTGGGAACTGCTTCATTACAGTCAGGACAGACACACAGGAATCGGCTGCAGTGTGTCTCATGCAGAGCGAAGTTGGCCTCAGCAACCTCTTTGTGACTTAAAGAACAAGAGCAGGAAAGACTCATCTCATGTCATTTTGTATTGAGGGAAGATTTATTAAAAGAAACACAAAAATGAAGTATACACAGCCACACCTCTGTGTTCTGTGTTAGGCAAAGTCCAGCTGCTATACTGAATGTGAATCTAGAGTGACAGGTATCTACAGCATTGCCCTGCCTCTATTACAGCTGTATTCTTTCTTTTTTTTTTACAACTGTCATTCTACATGGCAACACTGTAGGAGCACAGGGAAGTACTCGACTGTGCAGTGATCTATCGGAAAAAAAACATGCTGATTCATTATTGTTTAGAAATCATAGTCAGTTAGAGGTGATTCACACCCTTTACAATAAAGCAATAGTAGAGTAGAGGCAGCCTTTGGTTTTCTCCTTATTAGGAGGATTCATCCTGAAAATGAAACTAAATGAGTGGTGATCCAAATAAACTACTGTCAAACTGTGCATCTAACGTACTCCGCTTCCATTAAGCAGCAGCTTAACAGAAGCAGAGCACAGTATAGGCTTAATACACAGTGAAAGAGTGGACTCTAAGCTATATATATATATATATATATATATATATATATATATATATATATATATATATATATATATATATATATATATATATTTTTTAAATCTATTTTAAAA
>VUQS01038796.1:9330-23944 GCA_015108495.1 Heterochromis multidens | reverse complement strand
AGCCAGAGCCCAGACTTGAACCCGATTGAACATCTGTGGAGAGATCTGAAAATGTCTGTGCACCAACACTCCCCATCCAACCTGATGGAGCTTGAGAGGTTCTGCAAAGAAGAATGGGAGAAACTGCCCAAAAACAGGTGTGCCAAGCTTGTAGCATCATACTCAAAAAGACTTGAGGCTGTAATTGCTGCCAAAGGTGCTTCAACAAAGTATTGAGCAAAGGCTGTGAATACTTTTGTACATGTTATATTTTTGTTTTTTATTTTTATTAAATTTGCAAGAATTTCAAGAATTTTTTTTTTCACTTTGTCATTATGGGGTATTGTGTGTAGAATTTTGAGGTGAAAAATGAATTTAATCCATTTTGGAATAAGGCTGTAACATCACAAAACGTGGAACAAGTGAAGTGCTGTCAATACTTTCTGGATGCACTGTATTTTGTTAAAAAAAACAGCAATGTGACTGTGTATTTATTCAAAGCCAGACTTTATTATTTAAGATTTTACAAGAATTAATTGAACATTAAATTATACGAGTTTTACTGTTTTTTACCAATTTTTGGGGCAATTTTTTTCAATGTGAACTTCAATTGTGTTTATTTATTTGTTTATTTTTAAATATTGAAATTTTTTGGCTTCAAGAAACTGATATTAGTAATGTGTGACAAAATTAATTAAATTAATTAATTCAAAGATATAGGGTTAAACTCTTGGAGTGATTTCACACCTGTTACTTTCCAGACTACTTGTGGTTTTAGCATAACAGCAAAACCAATAATGTGCAACAATCTTAAAATGTATAAGCAATGTATACAATCTGTATAAATCATTTAAAAATCATAATAACATTTCTGAATGTGAGTGAGACAGCTGAAAGCCGCCTGTAGTTGTATCCTTTGAGTGTTTTGTCAGTCCATTAAAAAGATAGAGTGAGCCCACAGTAATCATCCCAGATCTTTCTGTAGAACACTCTTATTGTTCTTCTTTTCTTTATTATTCATTATTCATAACATCCAAAAAAACACAGCCTAGCAATACAAATAATGCTGATTAGTAGTTATTTCTCAGATCCCATATTTTAAACATAAGAAGCATCAAGCTTCTGACTGACCTGCTGTCAGTCAGCAGAACCCGAATTTCCCACTTTCCCACAGGAGCCTGATAATGCCTGAAAGAGTCCACCCAGTCTGTATGGCACCATATTTTGTTCATCCACCTCCAAACATCCCATCTACTAACTGTATGTACTGAGTTTTTTCCATTCAGTCCCCTTCCTTTTCCCTCTAGTCTTTATGCTCACGTCATCAGTCCCCCATTGTGAACAAAATGAAATTGTGTTTATGTTTCCATTTACTTTGTATGCAGTCAACTTTAAAATAGTGCCTCGTCATTCTGTCACACTGCAGATCTGCGATACGTGGCAAGATTTCCAGAACAACTAGTCTGAGTTTTCAAGGCATCAGCACTTACCACCAAACATCTGAAGTTCCCTGTTAGTGCAAATGAAGAAAACAACCATAGACTGTATATAAAAGATGGATGCAGCCACTGGGACTTCACCCATTGGTTAGTGAAGTCCTTCTGTGAAACCACAAGCTGAACATGTTGGATGTTGCTGTATTGTTGTTTTGAGACCAGAACAAAAAGAGTCTGGTGTATCTGATCGAGAATCCAACAGACACACTTATAGGCTAGCAACTTGTCACACTAAAGAATGCACTGCTTTATCCTCCTTTTTTCATTGGGACTACTAAAACTAGCAGCTGAGATCATAAACTCATCAGAAACATGTTTACTGGGGTCACAGAAAAAGCCCAGGTGCGGTTTTCCAAAAGACATCCTTTTGAAACCGGAGGAGTCGTACCCTGCTGGCCATTAGAAAGTTCTCTGGTCTGAGAAGTTTTGCCAATGCAGAAGTGCCATAACTTCTCAGACCAGGAAGCTACCTCCATCTTTTATGTACGATCTATGAGAAAAAGTCACCATCAGAGGATGACTGAAGGGGTATTTATCACATGTACAATAGAAAGGACCCTTGAAGAGAGACTGAATAAACACCATAAGCAGACAACTGACATAAGATCAGTGTGGACAACAGACCAAACTGCAGTAGAACTTGTTTCTTTAGTGCTGCTGGTGCACATACAGCCATAAACCTCAAATATCTGTTATCAGAAGTGCTTCAACCATGTGAATATGTCAAGGAAATAAGTAACTATCATAAGAAAACCAATGAAGGAAATTTTACGGACTAACAATAATCAACTTCTTCATTCAATTATTATCTATGCAGGGCACTTAAATATGAGCAAACTAATTAGGGTTTAGTCTCCATTTGAGTTTATACACTAAGCCAATTAGTAAATTACCAACAATGAGAACAACACAGTGTAAATCATTTGCTCACCAACAAGCCTGTGTTTTTATCCAGAGAGGCTGTTTAACTGGGCAGTAAAACGCCTCTTTATACATTTCACCCCGTTTGGTTTTCAATTCCAGCTAATGCAGTCACACTGCCACAATAAAAACTGTGGAGCTGATAATTAAAGGACTCCATAAAAAGTCCGCTTTAGTCAGACAGAATGAGCTGCAGTGTGCTTGGCTAACAGCATCAGTGATTGATCCACCTTAAAAAAGCTCTAAACTGGTTTCATGAGAACAAACAACAAGCACAATCACATAGAGCGCAGACTGCTGCTGCTATTACTGGTGCTTATGTTGTTAAGGCTTCTTATACTGGTGATAAACGAGAGTATTAAGCTGACAGGACCAGTGATCAATCCAAACTAGTTTCATGAGGACAAACCATAAATAAAAAGACAAAACAGTCAGGTAATATTTCAAATACTACGACTACTAACTACTACAACTGTACCCAACACATGGATTGGAAAAGCAAGATCAAAGAGAGCTATAGACTGTATATAAAAGTAGGATGTAGACTCCAATTTGAAAAATAAAGCCAATGTAGAATTCCCTTTAACCTGCATTCCAACTAACAGCCAGCAGGGGGTGGAAAAAGTCTGCTCAAACACTTGCTCGTCATACCTGGTTTCAATTTATCAACGCCTTAAAACAGGAGTGACAATGTCCATCTTTTTTTTCTTTTTTTAAACAGTGTATGGGGTGAACAAGTTATAACAGAAAACTGAAAAGCTTATGTCTATTTGTATAAAAGTTCATGTTTATAGTCGTGCAAAATACTACATTCTAAAACTGCTAGTAGTCATTGAACAAGGATAGTAACCCTAACATTACCTCAGCCCCACTGCTACCACGCTCCAGCCAAACATGACGGATATTACAACCAATGGCAGGCAACTATTTTGCTCCTAACATTAATTTTGCTGTATTAATATTGGTACTAGTACTAACACTGTTTATATTTACTACTTTTTCTGCTAGCGTTGATGATACTTCTGCTAATACAACTGGCTAATACAACTACACTAACCACTGCTAACAGTAAGTGTAATGCTAATATTCAGACTACTGTATTACTGCTATACACTTACAACTGAAGCTAACATTCCTAATATACTACTATTACCAAGAATTCTACATTGCCACGCTCAATAATACTGTTAAACCTAGCTTTTGTTCTCCTGCTGCTTATGGTGCTGCAGTTCCTAATACTGCTAACATGACTGCCATTAAAGCTGCAAATTTACCCACAATGCAGGTGATATTAGAATTATTCATCTGCCTAAACTGAAAATGCAATTAATAGAAATCCAGCTAATAAACAGCAACGCTATGAGACTACATGAACTGGGACAATGCTTCTAAATTTTTGACTGATAGTGTATGTAGTAACTCTATTACTAAAATATCAGAATTTCATGTGCTGTTTGATAGGATGTTTTTAAATCTAATGTATATAAAATATAATAGCTAAATCACTGCTCTTACTGCATGGAACATGGAACTATTATGCTGACAGTAATTCCCCTTGATTATTTCAACTTTTACCTTATCCTGGTTTGCAAGCTAAATCTTCTCCATGCAGCAAGCGGACCATAACTGGAAGAAATGGGCTGAGATCCTGCCAAGAAGCACGGGGCGGGTGAGTGAGGAGGGTGTTAATCACAATGAGAGATATGGGAAAGAGGGAAGAGCGGCAGAGAGAGGAAGTGAAGAGAGAGAGAGTGGTTTCCAAATGCAGCGTGTCTATCAGACTATCATCCAACAAATATACTTTTCACGATGGACGAGGAGCCAATCTGAGAGAGTTTCACAGTTGAATCTCCACAAAACTGGGAGATGCAGGCTGGATGACGACTTTACAGCCTGTCTGCCTCTTTTTCCGTCTGTCTTCCCGTCTATGTGTCTGTCTGCCAACCAAAGGGTCAAACAAAAGCAGCATTTTAATCAGCCCGTCAGGTTTTCTGAAGTCCTCTAGTGCTTCTGTGTGATTGTCAGTTTCCATGGCTTTCTGTCTGTCTGTGATTTTTTTTTTTTTTAATTTTACATTTTGATGGAAACAAATATGAGCTGGACTTCATTAGATAGACTTTTCAAAATCTCAAGAACAAATGGTGGACGTTGATTTATCATTTCTTCTGCTGTCTGACTCTTTCACTTATGATTGACGACATCATTTTTTTAGATGTCTAGACATCAGTTTGAACAGCAATCGGCTGAAATAAATTACTAGTTATATGTAACTTCCACAAGGTTTGTGACTTATCTATCAAATACTGAGGCTGTCAGACTTTAGCAATCTTACAAAATGCCTGCACCCTTAGACTCGGACCTAAGGCCTTTACACACCAAGCGTGTTGTGAAAAAACAACACGAAATTCTGAATTTTTCGGATACAAATGTGTCATGTAATGTATCTACACACCAAAAGCGTAGTGATGTGCGAGAAATTCGTCGTCAAAAAACGCACTGTGAAAAAAATGAAGTCAACATCAAGCAATGATGAGCTGATAATGAGCAGCGTCCTGCTGTGTGTCTGAGGTAAAACAGTAATATTTTACTATTTCCAAATCATGGTATATTCAGTATCGGTGCACGTTTTGAGCAACGAGCGCACTTTTTGCCAAATGCAGTGGTCTTATTGGTCAAATCTGTTTATTCACGTGTGAAAAATCGGAAAAATCAAGCTTGATTCGAAAAAATAAATGCCGCAAATTTATCCTGCAAAATTACGCAGTCGGTGTCAACAGCTGCATTAAGAAAAGGTGAGTCCAAAAAATATTTTTGACGCATGAAATATTCGCACAAATTTTACACGTCTGGTGTGTAAAGGCCTTAATGGTGCAGACTCGGACCAGACACAAAAGAATAGCGTAAAAAAAATTGTTTTTTCCATTTTTTATATGACTTTATGTTAATAATAATTACAGTTAACAAATAATTAATGCAGTATTTATTTTTAAAGTCTTTTCCACACTTCCCATAAGAAAATAGTGGAATATTTCTATTGTTGCAGTAAATATGCTGCACTTTTATTTGTTTTCTATCAAACTCAATCCTTGTTTCTCCTTCTTCCCACTAACATATTCTTCAGCTGTGCTAATATAAAGCAAATTAACCATCTAAAAAGGATTCTTGTACAAGTTCTTCACATCATTTTTTTTCAGACCCACTGGAGTAGACTGGGACTCTTTTGAGTAAACATTCAGTGTAAAAAAAGATTTGAACATGTTTCTCTTAGTCCTAGCAAGAGATCAAAAAGACCACAAGCACCATAAAAACACAAATTATCCCCTTAAAAAAAATAAACCTGCATGCACGGTTAATTAGTGCTAACTCCAGGCAGCGCTGCAGCCGCTTCGCCTCCCCAAAGTCTCTGACAGCCGACCGCCAACGGCCTCCTGCGCCCGAGCCGAGAATATCTGAATCCAATTAAAAGTTAGAGATCAAGTTCGGCTTCAAATCGTAAATGATGTGCAAAACCATACAGCTTCAAAGGCGGCTGGAACTGAAATCAAAGGCATAGGTGTGTGAAGTCCTCAGGTGAGCTTGCTGGAGCTAATGGCCAGAGTTTGTTTTTTGGAATGTTTGTGCATGACGCTCACATACAAAAACGCCCTCATTTTCAGGCACCAAATCAGGCAGACAGGTGGGAGATGTTGTATTTTGAAGTTTTACGTAAGAGTTTTCCTCAGGTTGGATTTTGTTTATCACAAACAGAGGGAGAGAGACAGTCTGTAGTAAAGGATCTCACGGTGAATTATGTTTCTGACATAGCTGCCTGCATCCACATTTCATAGACATCAATTCATCAGCACACCTCTCTCTGTTTCACCACTGGCTTCATTTTCTACTTTTTCTATCTTTTTTTTTCTTTTTTACACTTTGCTGGTTTCCTCCATGTTAAAGAAACTAAGAAGGAAAAGTTTGATAGTAACAATCAGGACACAATGCAGATGTGAAAGGGTTCAGTCATCGCGATGAATCAGCCGAACCTGGAGATACCCTTGAAACTTTATAGTGAGTTTAGCTTGTTATTTAACTGTCCGGCTACAATGTTACTGTTCTGGTTCACTCTAACCACTCTCATTTGTGGCCACAGCAGGCAGAGAAAAAGGTCTAAAAAGCCATTTTACACTACCTGGTCCCTGCAAATGAAAGACAAACTCAGGAACGGAGCCAAGCATTTTCCTCAGGAGCTGGTAGGGACCAAAAACAGAGCTACAAAGAGACAGAGTAGTGATCCTACATTCATCAGCCAGACAAGAAGATGACTCAACATCAAAGACTGTGTTGCTGTAATTGCTGGGTGCAACTGTTGGCCAACAAGGTCACCATATCAACTTAATATCTGTTATGACAGTGATGTATTCATAAAGTGGCCAAAAAAGGTCATCATCACTTCCTTCTTTCACATAAATCTCCGAAGTTTTACCTTCTTGAAATACATTTAAAATTAAAATCAAATTCTTTTTCATTGATATAATGACAACTAAATACAGTGCTGTCTAGATGCTAGGTGGTGGTGGTGGAACTAGGAGTATAGGAGACAGGCATTCATGTTTATTCATTCAGCCATGAGCTGAAGACCTGCAAGGTGACTGGCTGTCACACACACAAATAAATGTATGCAGGTGCAGGAAAAGACAAACACTCACACATCTGGCCTGTCTATCACCTTGGATCAGGGAGATAGAGGGGGGTTGTGTGTGTGTGTGTGCGTTTGGCTGAGTTGTGACAGAGAGTAAACAACAAAAGCTGCTTTTTCAGGCTACTGCTGGCACGGCTGCTACAGGGTTTACAGTAGTTATTAGTTAAACTACTACTTACCAAAACTGCTCTCTGTCTTTTTTTTCCTTCTGGTTTTCTCTTTTTCACACACACACGGTATGCATTAAACACACACCTGTCAATCTCTGGCAGGTGTGTGTTTATTGCATCATGTTGGCATGAAACACTTCTGAAACAACCATGGAAGCTGTGTTACACACTGCAGTATTTCTCTCACTTCATTTATACATTTGGAAGACTTCATGATTAATTGATTCCTGGAAAAGTACTCATCAGATCAACTGCCAATAAAAATATTTGCTAATTTGCAGCTCTAAGAATTGCACCATTTTTACTCCTTCTCCTGCTATCTTTCTATCTTTCCCCCTGCCGTCATCTCCTCCTACTTTGCTGTCTTTCTTCCACCCGTTTCCTCTCTGTAACAGGCTTTAGCACCACTGTATATAATGTGTGTGTGTGTGTGCACATATATGTGTGTGATCTTGTTAATATTTCACACTACCCTTACAGGCATGTATGAGTTTATTAATTATGGCTGAAATGTGAGTCAAAGACGCTCATGAATAATAGCAGCCTCTGCTGCCTGTCAGTCAAACTGCTGCAGCGGCCAACAGCTGGATCATTACACACATACAGCAGAGCCACACACTGCAGGTATGTTGCTATTACACAGCTTCACTTCCTGAGATGTTACTGAGAGTAACTCAAGGGCTGAACCAGTGTTGTGTCTATACATAACAGACAACTTGTATCTCTTTGGGCACTTTGTTACCAGCAGCCTGTCACAAAAACACATACTTTGTTCCCATTTCCTTAGTTGAATTTATGAAAAATACCAAAGATAACACAGTTTGACAGGCGTAAAATACAATTTTTGCACCCATAACGTGATTCCCAAAGAGCTATAAGCAAAAAATTTGGCACATCTCAGCATGGTGTGCAGTGTGTCCTTAAAAAATTTGAGGAAACTGGACAACCCAAGAACAAAAGAAGAAGTGGCAGGCCTAAATAAAAAAACAACAACAAAAAAAAAACAACTAAATAAAAAGTATCTGAAGGCCATGCCTTTAAAAAATAGGAAAAAATCCAGCAAAGACTTGACACAGGACCTGATAGCTGCATCTGGCCTTCAGTTGCTCCATCTACTGTTGGCCAAAGCTTCATGAGAAATGGTCTCAGTGGAAAGGTCAAGAGTTCATTCTTAGGGAAGAGAAACAGGGAGAAAAGGCTGAGGTATGCCAAATTACACAAGAACTGGCCTGAAAATCAGTGACATCACGTCTTATGTAGTCTTGAATGCAAATGTGAAATTTTTGGTTCAAATCGTCATCAATATGTATGGAGGAGGTCAGGAATAAGGTACAACAGTGAGTGTCTACAGCCATCTGTAAAACACTGTGGAGGCTCTGTCATGGTGGTGTTAGGATCTTGTAAAAACTGATGGACTCATAAATGCAGAAAAGATTTTGTCAGATTTTAATACCCCATGCAATACCATTTGGAAAGCATCTGATTGGCAATGGCAATCAGGTGTATGGGATCATTGTCATGCCAAAATAGCATACCTTGATAGAAGAATGTGCAATAGAACACTATCAATCAATCTATCAATGGATTGACCTCACCAGAGCTCAGACCTTAACATTATTGAAGCAGTGTGGGTTCATCTCAACAGAGAACAGAACAAAAGGCAGCCAGCAACCAAAAGGGAACTTTGGATAGTCCTTGAAGAATCCTAGAGAACTATTCAAAAAGTTACAAGAAAGCTTGCCTAGTTCAGGCCGAGTTGAAGAATAAACGTGGTCATACCAAATAATTCCTTTGAATCTCATTAGAATTTTACAAACTCTTTTTTTTGCCTTATTTACTGTATTTCTATCTATGTTTGCACGTTTTAATAAATTGCTGTGCCTATTTTCTATTTTCCTAGCAAAATATAGAGAAATTAGAGGTATGCTTTTGTTACCAGTTTCACTGCTTTGCTCTGTAACTTTCTGACTGCTCTCTTGCGTCACTTGTGTATAATGTCTTGTTATTTAAGTTTCTTTGTGCTATACGTTAAAATACAGTACCTAAACTAACGGTGAAGTCAAGTCAAGTCAACTTTATTTGTATAACACATTTAAAAGACATGAAGTGTCAGCCAAAGTTCTGGACAGAAGGACAATGTAGTTAAAATAAAAGAAAGGAATATATTAAAATAAATAAAATTATTACAAAAAGTCAATCCTTCAAATTTGATTAAAAAATTTTGAGGGAGGAGGAAGACTTTATAAAAGAGGGAAGACTGTTCCAGAGTCTCGGAGCAGCGACAGAGAAAGCCCTGGCACCTTTACATTTTAAGTGAGAGCGTGTAACCAGTAAAAGTGTCTTGACTGGAGGACCGCAGGGTTTGAGCGGATAAGTGCAGGCTGAGGAGATCTAAAATGTAACCTGGAGCCAAGCCATGGAGAGCTTTAAAAACAAATAATAAAACCTTGAAATTGACTCTGTATTTAATTGGCAGCCAGTGTAGAGATGCAAGTATCGGAGTTATATTCTCTCTCTTTTTGGTACCTGTCAGGAGCCTTGCAGCTCCATTTTAAACAAGTTGCAGGCGGGACAGGCTTGACTAACAGATGCCTAAGTAGAGAGAGTTACAGTAATCGAGCCGTGATGAGATGAAAGCATAGATAACTATTTCCAGGTCCTTAGATGATAAGATAGTTTTGAGTTTAGAAATGTTCCTGAGCTGGAAAAAACTGCCACGAACAACTGAGTTTATTTGTTTGTCCAGCTTGAGAGCAGAATCCAAAATTTGACCAAGATTTTTAACGTGGGGATGTGCATTAGTTGACAGTGGGCCCAAGTCGTGAAATAGCACTATAGTGCACCTAACTACAAATAAATAACAATAAAACAAACTTTAGTTTTAAAAAATTCCCAAAAATTATTTGGAGCTTTCTGGAACCAATGGTCTCCATGAGTAAGTAAGAAATAGCCCTTTTCCCATGGGATGACTAGATGACTAGATGACTAGATGACTAGATGACTAGAGATACACCTATTCAAATTTTGGATCAGAGACTGACTCAAAATATGGGACTAACTTCTGCTAACTTATTCAAGTGTATTTGGTTTAGGTTTACTACACCACACGTCGTATGCTTGAAGGTTGCTAGACAAAGTAATGAAATAGCATGTACTATGCTATGCTATGCATACTATGCTAAGTTTTCTTTGCAGAAATCTGTGTTAACAGCAAACTCTCTCTTTCATAAACACACACACACACACACACACACACACACACACACACACACACACACACACATTACATCAGGTTTAATGCTTTCTGAGAGGCTATTAGAGCACTTAATGTAACATATGTTGTCATCAGCTTGATCTTCACACCTGTGTCTCATCTGCTTCAAACTTTAAGTTGTCTGGATGTTTCTTTTTCCTAAAAACAACTTACTTTTGGTTACCACATGTACAAAAGCAAAGTTAAAGACAGCTCATTTAAAAGCACTGCAGTTTGACATTATATAACTTTCAAAATAGAAATAAACTAAAAAAATCAAATATTACATGCTGCAATTTCAAAATGAAATATAAATCAAATAAATCTTAAAGAAAATATTGCAGTTATATAAAAAAAACTCAAATAAATTGAAACAAAATGTTACAGTATGTAACATACAAAATGTTACTATTCTATATAAAATACATGTATATATGTAAAAAAAAAAAACAAAACCAAAAAAAACTACTCCTCCTGTTGCTTCAATAATAGCAATTATTATTACTTCCAGTACCACTGCTACTACAATTACCACTATTACCACTACTATTACCGCTAATAATGGTGCAAGCCTGAATATCTATACACATATAAACATACATACACTAGTGAAGCTATGCTGATAATGTGATTCACATAAGCACACATGTAAGCACTCTTTAAAACCCATATATGCATGTGTTAACGTGTATATTCAAGCACACATGCACAAGCTAAATGTAAGTGAAGAAGTGTGTTATCCACACACATGAGAGTACACACTTCATTGCTGTACTGACAGAGCAGTTAATGCTCCAGGCATCTAAATCACACATTACATAGACCTGCTTGACTTAATTTGCCTTTGATCTTTTTTTTGCCTTCAAAAAGACCAAATTACAAATTCTTACTCTCTCACGCTCTCTCTCTCTCTCACTACCTCTATTTCTCTCTCTCACTGGACAGAGCAAATGAAATTAATAAGGAGTACATCAGAGGCAGTGGCTGGGCTCTGGCTGTGGGCTTTCTCTGTATCACTGTCTCACCATGAACACCAGATTTTTCTCTCCCCTCCCCTTCATGTTTTTATAATATATTTACACTAATTGAAAATCTACCATTCCTCAACAAACAGTCAGAATTATTAATAAGATTTTTATCCCTCTGACTGTCAACACACTATCTTTAAGAATGAAATAATAGCTTTCATGTGTTTGAAGTTAGTTACATATTTTTAATGGTGATTTTAAAAGGCAGGTAAGAACAAGTTTGTATATGAGTTTTTAGCTGAAAAGTGCATCCCAGTTTTGGTTCAGTACGTTTAGTAAGTCTAGAAGCATTTTACTATAATAATTGTAGCATATTAAACATTTTCTGTGATAGCTAAAGTCTAAAGTAAAAACAGAACCTTTGAGCTCCAGTTCAGTGTCTTAAATTCCCAGAATCATACTAAAGTTGGGTTTGAAATCTATCAATCCACATTTCTTGGTACAAGAAAATGTGCCAAGAAATAAAATATAGAATTTATTGATCTTTTCTTAAAATAGGCAACTATGACTTGAGGTCAACATTACCATCTTCCCCCTTTTTTTGTTGACTGCATCAACTGCAGGGCTGCCTTTAAGGACAAACATTGATTAGGTGAGACAGTTGTGTTGGTATTGTTTGTTGTCACATTTCTCAAGACTGAGCACCTGATACCGCATTTGATTTGAAGTTAAGCACATTTTATTACATGAGGCCAGAGGTATGAAACAAATGCTCGTCTCAGGGCAGCACACACTTCGCATATAGTGATGAATGATTTTGCCTTAATTAGTGGGCATAAATGAATGGATGTCAGCTGAACAGGGAACACGGTATTAAGTCATAGCATTTGCCCACTTACTTTTTCCATTTTTAACTTTTTTATAGTCTATTCAAGCTGATTTTATATGTGTAAAAACAGAAACCGTAAGCTAAAAACAAAAAACATAATTAGCTCATTTAACCCCTTTCCTTGGTGTCCAGGCCCCACAGGCTGCTCTGATTGTACATACAATCATCCCAACCTCCTGCCTTCAGGGACATAAACACTAACACCACAATACTTCTGTCTTTTTCATTTGCTCACAAAAGTTATAATTCACACAGTTAATAGAGATTTTATGCTGTCTTTTCAGTCTCATCACAGTTCTTAAGTTTGTAAGTTGTACACCACAACATCCCAGTGTGGTTGCTTCAGTTGTGACTAAGGAACTTTGATGTGTGGCATCCCATTCACATTCATAATTTTCCCCCCAATCTCTAACTAACTACTAACTACTATCAGTCACAAGAATAAACTAAATCACTGACCAAAGAATGCCAACTGAAAACACATCATGTCTGATAACTGACCAATCAAGCATCAGATCTCATCTAGCATTGCTACTAGGAACACAACACCAGAAATGAGAAGAAAAGAGTCTCCATCTCATTATGTTTTTCCCGTTCTCAAAAACCACAAATACAGAAAAGCACTTGAAATAAGCTCACATCAAGGTGAACAGCAGGTTTGTTTTTGTATGCTATGTTAGGTTAAATTTAACAACAGCAGCACCATAGCCTCCCCTCATTTGTAAAACAAACAAGTAGAACGTACATATTTAATGTGGAATTATGCTAAACTACACTTCAGCTCAACAGGTTTGCTGTATGGATTCTGTTCTCTTGCGTGCTCCAGAATTTAAATTAGAGAAAAACTGAATTCAAATCTTTTAAAACTGCAAAAATAAAGTCTGTGTGCTTCCAAAAGCACATTTTTCTATGTGACTCAGATAACATTGATAGGTACGTGATCAGTGGGCATAACTGATGAGTTATTTCCTAAAGCAACAGAGTATGAATCAAAGTGAAGGAAGTAAATATCCTATGAGTCTTAGTCCCTTTTCCTCTCACCGTCTCAACGTTAATACAACTAAAGTAACTATATACTGCAAAAAAAAAAAAAAAAGCACTGAGGATACTCCCTCCTCTCCTAAAACAGTTTAAAACATACCTATAGGCACTCTAATGGAGCAAAACAGCAGGTTTTCTTCATGTGCGCGGCATCTCTCTAGTGCTCCGTCTTTCTCTGGGGGAAACCTCACTGCAGTAACAAGCCTGTGCGATGCTGAAATAGTGCCACAGGCAACAGTGAGCAGCGGCTCAGCACAGGCAGGTGAAGACAGGGTGAAAGTCAAATCTTTTCACTGAAAACAAAAGCCCCGGAATAAGCGAAAGTAAATAGATGGAGTGTGAATAAAAATGCTGGCTTGTTTGCTTGAGATTTGAACAATTCTTTGCGGGCGCCACAGGTGGGTAGCTGTCCAATGAGGTGAGGGATTTGCTGTTATAAAGACAGATAGATGAGGAGAGGAGGGAGTTGTTACGAGAAGAAGAGATGGGGAGAAAGGAGTAGAGATGCTATTGAACGTTTGTCAAAAATCTTAAAAAAGATGTCATTTTCAGCAGTTTTCTCAGAGTGGTTTGGGACAAAGCCACATCACGCATTGCCTCTCAGGTACATCACATGTCAAAGATGAGTTACTAACTGTTCACACTGAGGCCTGTGTGAGAGGACTGAGGGATTTACAGAAATGAAGAGTGAAGCTCGCTGACAGGCTCGCATGTGTTTGAGAGTCTAAAGGGGCCAAATAAAGAGTTCAGATGTTTATCTGCATGCTGCTTTGTGGTGTTATCCTCCAGGTGTAGTGGAAGCCCAGTGGTGACAATAACTGCTTTGTAAAAGTGAAGCTGCCAGTAATCAAAATGGATGGGTAGGATAGATTATACTGCTGTGTAAAAACTGCACTCCAGTAGATACAAACTGATATTCCACAGGAAAGATAATACACAGGGACTAGTACATGGAGAATATTATAAGAAACAGTGCATACATGTGATTCAAAGACAAGAGATTTAATATACAGCACTGTACAAAAACCAGCCCTCAATTCTTATATTTTGCTTCAAAGGAGTCAGACTTTCTTGTAATTTTTTAAAGTGGTCTTGAGCAATAGTTCTCCAGGAGTTCTAAAGGTCTTTCATTTTCAGTCAAGTCCTTATACCTGACCATTTTCAAAGGAATGTTTTTTTCTTTGTTCTTTTTTTTTTTTTTTTTTTTTTGGCCTCCTTA